>CM040395.1:147573684-147686184 GCA_022702515.1 Ilyophis sp. 1 JC-2022
CCCCAGACCACAGGGCACAGAGCAGGGGCTCGGACCCCAGACCACAGGCCCAGAGCAGGGGCTCGGACCCCAGACCACAGGCCCAGAGCAGGGGCTCGGACCCCAGACCACAGGCCCAGAGCAGGGGCCCGGACCCCAGACCACAGGCCCAGAGCAGGGGCTCGGACCCCAGACCACAGGCCCAGAGCAGGGGACCGGACCCCAGACCACAGGCCCAGAGCAGGGGCTCGGACCCCAGACCACAGGCCCAGAGCAGGGGCCCGGACCCCAGACCACAGGCCCAGAGCAGGGGCTCGGACCCCAGACCACAGGCCCAGAGCAGGGGAACGGACCCCAGACCACAGGCCCAGAGCAGGGGCTCGGACCCCAGACCACAGGCCCAGAGCAGGGGCTCGGACCCCAGACCACAGGCCCAGAGCAGGGGCTCGGACCCCAGACCACAGGCCCAGAGCAGGGGCTCGGACCCCAGACCACAGGCCCAGAGCAGACGCTTTTATATCGAAGGTCATTGAAGCTCCAAAACAGATCAGACAAAGCACATCTTTCTTATAAAGTAGCGGCCATCCCTAGTAATGAACATTGAATATAGTTCACACAGTGAGCTGTGGGTAAGTCAGCTATACCTTCTAAACTATGAAATCAAATAAGAGTTAAACAGGAAACAAGCAAAGAAACACAGAGATGGAGTACTATGACGTGTAGCTTGGTGGGTCAGTCAAGGTGAAGTCTGAAGAGATGTGAAACAGACCAGGACAGGGAGTGGGAGTGTCCAGGGAGCCCCCCCCCCCCCCGTCTGAATAAAGTGTAAAAGTACTGTCACTTCTTCTTTTGCTTAACAAAAGCAAAAACCTTTTTACTCCATAAGTCTCCATACATGGCCCTCTTCTCTACTCTCCATACCAGGGTTGTCAAACTCCAGTTCTGGATTTCATGGTTTCCATTCATTCGGCAGCTGATTTCAGCCTCGGGGGGCGGGGTTTGTGGACCCATCAGCCAATCCACAGCGCCTCGTTCAGCCTCAATAGAGCCCGACACACAGCGCCTCGTTCAGCCTCAATAGAGCCCGACACACAGCGCCTCGTTCAGCCTCAATAGAGCCCGACACACAGCGCCTCGTTCAGCCTCAATAGAGCCCGACACACAGCGCCTCGTTCAGCCTCAATAGAGCCCGACATTTGTGCGTTCTCCGGAATGAAAAAAACAATCCTTGTGCCTGGAAACATCCCCTGTGACATCACTGGCAATGTCAGACCACACCCCAACCCCCCCCCCCCCCACCACCCCCCACACCTCAATTCCGTGGAACTTCTGGAATCACACCCTGGGCCTGCGGGCATTGGGATCCACTTTGCAAGTCAAACGGCGACTGTTTTCTTTAGCACGCGCGGAGTAGCCGTAGCTATTTTTAAAGTGAGACTAAAACACCAAAACCTCACCAACTGCCTTTTAAAATAAAAAAATTCACAAGCGTTATAAAGACTTTCTGTTCTGACTGCCGACGCGGTTCATGTTTGTGCTAGATACCGGAATGAGACATTGGTGATTAAGAGAATGTTTCAGGAATGCGGTTCCACACCCTGTCACATGATATTCCGTCACAGATTAATTCATTATGACATTATAATACCCAACTGGGGGGGGGTGGGGGGGGCACATTCAGATAAAAGGGTCCATGGGATTGATATCTAATCTGGACTGTGGCCATGGCAACTGTAGCCGGCAACCCCCTAAATTGGTGTACAACTGATTAATATTTCTTATATTATTATTAATCGTAATGATCATAATTGATAAGAACTTAGGCTGCAGTTATGGCAGTTAGAGAGACTTCCATAACAAACTGGGAGCAGAAGAGGAAAAAGGTTGAAATTGGATGAAGAAAAGGACGGAATGATCACTGCCATCGGTTACGCACGTAAGCTTACAAAAGGAAATTACCCTGAAGTTTGTTTTTATTATCTGTGAGTACACTGAACCCCATGCGCAGTGCTGAAATGTAAGTACCAAACACACCCAAAAGTCAATAGCCCCTTTTCAGGGTACATTTATGTACAGTTAATCCACCCTGTTTCTTTACCTGGATTTAATGTTCCCACAGGTAACCCCACCTCTGAAGCTGAAGCTCCATACTCAAATATACGCTTCAAGTTTGCGGGAAGTGTCCTGAATTGACCTCACCTTGAGAAAAGCCTATTAGAGACAACACCTCTTCTCCTTAGCTGCGCGGCTCACGCACGTCAGCCCCCGCTCCCCCCTCCCCTCCCCTCCCCCCCCCCCTGGCACACAGCCACTTCATAGGGAGGGGCTTGGTTTGCCTTAACACCGGTGGGTCAGGTATTGAGAAACAGGAGGTGTGGAACGCAGACACACCTGTGAATCTTACGTCTGGAGCAGTTCCACAGAAACAGCTGCGGCTGCTTGAGAGAGAGAGAACAGAACCGACCCAAAGAGACCAGACCACAACAGAACAGAACAGAATAACAGGATAGAACAGAACAGAACAGAATAACAGGATAGAACAGAACAGAATAACAGGATAGAACAGAACAGAACAGAACAGAATAACAGGATAGAACAGAGCAGAACAGAACAGAATAACAGGATAGAGCAGAACAGAACAGAATATGAAGAGAACAAAAGAGAATAGACGGAACACAACACATGGGATGGAACATAAGAGAACACAAGAGATTAGAACAGGAGAGAAAAGAACAGAACAGAAGATCTGAACAGGGGGCTGGCGAGTGGCTCGTCCTATTGGGCCGCTGTTCTATTGCATGGACGGGGCCCACGGCCTGGACCAATCCGGACTGCGTCTGTGCTGACTGTGGCCAGCAGCTCCTCTGGCTGATAAATAATCACCCAGCTTCAGTCAGCCAGGATGCCAGCGCCATCAACGCTGTGGAGGGGAGAACAGAGGGAGAGAGAGAGAAGAGAGGAGAGGAGAGAAGAGAAGAAGAGCTTGCAGCTGGAGAGAAGAGCACAAGCACTTCCTTCCTCCTGACAGCCCACCAGCTCAGCGCCCTACACTGCAGCTGTAACCATCTGGGGAGGGCAGAGCCACACTATGGACGAGGTTCAGAACAGGGCCTGCCGCTGGGGGCGTGGCGAAGGCCACTAGCGAGCGAGCGAGAGAGAGAGGGGGAGGCCATCAAGCTCTGTGTCGCCTGACCAAGCTGTTTGTTCAGGGCGCTGGCAGAAAACAGCCTGCAGCTCACATAAGTGCTGAGACGTTATTGGTTAAAGGATACCCTCCCCTCCCCTCCCCCACCAGTGGCACAAAGCTCCCTTACCTGATCCCATCATGAGAGACACGCCCAAGCTCTCCCATACGCCACGCTCTCTTTAACCCACGGTAATCACAGGCCTGCAGAAAGCTTGCGTCTTACTTCCCTGTTTCTCTCACTTTCTCGCTCCGCGTCTGCCAAGGACATGTTTTACGAGCATCTGGAATCCCCAACCACCTTTATGACCCGAAAACAAAGGTCATAGTTCACAGGATTCCTTCAGTTACAATTTCTCTCCTCTGAGTTTGAATGTGCAAATATCTGAACGATGGTCAGATATCCTGGAGTGCCCTTACCGGCGCTGGACAAAGACTCAACGATGGTCAGATATCCTGGAGTGCCCTTACCGGCGCTGGACAAAGACTGAACGATGGTCAGATATCCTGGAGTGCCCTTACCGGCGCTGGACAAAGACTCAATATACCATCCCAGTCGCAGCACAAAAGCACCGCCATTTGCTCAACACTCACAAAAATACAAATTATCATAAGTTGTTCACATGCCATTCATCCCACACACAATTTAATACACAACAGAGTGTTTATATCTATCCACAAATAAATAAATACAAAGAAATGAAAGGATGTAACTCGATGCTCCACCGTTTTCATCCGTAGGCAGCAAGGAGCATGTGACATCATATATGATGTAATTTCCAAACATGATGTAGTGTTCTAGTTTGTATCAATTGTGGGGAAGCCACATTTCCCCCCTGTTTTTATTGTTTTATATATGTTTTGCTGGAAATATTTAGCATTATGTTAGCTAGCTGCTAGCTAGCTACACATTTGACTTCCTGACTGTAACTGGAAATCCCTCCAAAACAAGTTCATGACTCTTCAGAAGTAGTAACTGACCGCCGGTTAACTAGCAAAGCAGATCCCCAGATGTTGGGCGGACTTATCTCACGTCAAGGAGTGTCAACCTGGTCAGACCCATAGGGTGCTCTCTGAATATGGAGGAGTTGAGTGGTCAGACCCATAGGGTGCTCTCTGAATATGGAGGAGTTGAGTGGTCAGACCCATAGGGTGCTCTCTGAATATGGAGGAGTTGAGTGGTCAGACCCATAGGGTGCTCTCTGAATATGGAGGAGTTGAGTGGTCAGACCCATAGGGTGCTCTCTGAGTATGGAGGAGTTGAGTGGTCAGACCCATAGGGTGCTCTCTGAATATGGAGGAGTTGAGTGGTCAGACCCATAGGGTGCTCTCTGAATATGGAGGAGTTGAGTGGTCAGACCCATAGGGTGCTCTCTGAATATGGAGGAGTTGAGTGGTCAGACCCATAGGGTGCTCTCTGAATATGGAGGAGTTGAGTGGTCAGACCCATAGGGTGCTCTCTGAATATGGAGGAGTTGAGTGGTCAGACCCATAGGGTGCTCTCTGAGTATGGAGGAGTTGAGTGGTCAGACCCATAGGGTGCTCTCTGAGTATGGAGGAGTTGAGTGGTCAGACCCATAGGGTGCTCTCTGAATATGGAGGAGTTGAGTGGTCAGACCCATAGGGTGCTCTCTGAATATGGAGGAGTTGAGTGGTCAGACCCATATAGGGTGCTCTCTGAGTATGGAGGAGTTGAGTGGTCAGACCCATAGGGTGCTCTCTGAATATGGAGGAGTTGAGTGGTCAGACCCATAGGGTGCTCTCTGAATATGGAGGAGTTGAGTGGTCAGACCCATAGGGGGTGCTCTCTGAATATGGAGGAGTTGAGTGGTCAGACCCATAGGGTGCTCTCTGAGTATGGAGGAGTTGAGTGGTCAGACCCATAGGGTGCTCTCTGAATATGGAGGAGTTGAGCGGCAGACATTTGTGGGGCCACTGTGGGCCACTGTGGCACCAAATAAGAGATTCACTGTCACGTCATAGCTGCCTCCATAAGAGGGGAAACTGTCACATCATAGCTACAAGCACCTATCATCAGAGAATTTAGGAACAGAAGAGAAAGGTCCATGTTATGTAGCTGACTGGGCTATCTGGCTAAAAGATCTGACTAGCTGACATCTTGCTATCTAAACAACTATCTGCAAGCTGCTGTTGCACAATCACAAAGGTGCATCTTAGCATTTTGGTAGATACTGTAGATTTTCGGATGTGCTTATGTGCATGTCCAAACTAGTTAGCCCGCTCTTGGACTGCTTCATGGCTTTCCCTATTGACGGTTTAGGGTCTTACTGTGACTGCCGTCTCTGGCAGCATTGTAAGTGTGTTCTTTCAGTGCCTGACTGTTCCTGAACACCAGCATATAAATATGAGCTCAGGAACAACACTGAACGCTGCATATAAGTTTCCATGATAACAGAATCATAACGGTAAGCACCCTTGGGTTCTGATTGGTCAGGTTGTTAAATTTGAGTGATCGAATCAAATTTTTTTTTGACCAACAGATACAAACAACCTTTTTTTTAAAGTGACGTCAAGGAAAATCCGTAATATGCTTATAACCACGTTATTTATGGCTATTAAGGTATGTATTGAGCACCAATAAAGCGCGAGGAATGAATTCCATTGCAATCTCGTTAAATTTCAGTCTATATTTCTTTATTCCTGTATGCTGAAAAAAAGGGTGGAGTCGAAAATGGGTCCATGGTGACGTAGACGTGAAACCTCAACCAATACATACTGATCTCATTACATAACTCCTCCCACAGTTTGAGGCGAATAAAACTGTCCTGTGAAAATCCTGTCTGAAGTCTGAACCAAAAGCTCGTTTTGTTTGCCCTTGAGAATAGTTGTCCACGTTATCAGCATTTGGATTTGGAATAGTTAGTTGGCTAAAGTGTATATTTTTTCCCGCTCTCCTTATCTATACCAATTTTATCCCTCTCCCAATCTTTCACCTTTTTATCCATCCCTCCATAGTGCTAGCTAGTAACATTAGCTTTCTCCTTGCACAGCTCAGCATGGAAACAAACTAATCAGTAATCACTCACGCATCGTTTTTACTTGGTGCACTGCTCATTCATCAGATAATATGTCGAGAATAAGATAGTTAACATTTTGCCAAATAAACTATGCCTTAAAAATTGTTTTTGTCATATTGTTGAGTGGCTGGTTGCAGTAACAAAAATATGATGAGAACCATTATCTACCAAAGTACTTAGTTGCCATACACGTAATTTCCGTTTGATTAGCAACCAAAATGAATGAATGGGCCTTTAAATAAATTTTAAAAACTTGATAAAAGCTACCATTATTTAATGATTTGTGTGGAACATGCATTTGGTGAAATGTTGCCTTGCAATTTAGCTTGCTTTAAATAGACTAACGTTAGATCAAACGGTTGCAATACTCTGCTTAGCGTTTAAGTTCACTTAACTTTGATTGCGAGCTTGCATGTGATATTTATCTCTTGATAGCAGCCATTGATTGCTTTAATTCCTCGCTGGGTTCAAACCTATGGTTCAAACCACAGAACGTATAAGAACAGAATAAGAACTGTATAAGAACAGTTCTGTGGCTCAAACATGTTGGGCTGGATGACGTCGATGGCATTCGGGTTGAGGGCGTGGATTTTGACCACACCCCTACAATCCTTTCAAGACTGAGTTTATTAGCTGACTTTGAGATGTATATTAATATATCTATTCACATTTTATTGAAAAGATATTTGGTGGGTGTGTAGTGGATACATCCCTCTGTGATATGTTGTGGTTATTTAAAGTTTTTAGAATCCCTTGGCCGTCACTTTAATTTTGATGTCCCTTTTATAATTTTGGAATTGTTAAGCTTAATAAAAAAAATAAAAAAGCACAAATCTTTTGGGTTCACTTCAGCTTATTTTAAAGCGAGAGGTCAGATCCTGAGACAAGGCCAATTTGTTTTTGTTTTGTTGAAAAGGTAAAAAAATATATTTTTTCCTGGAAATGTTCCCTTAAGTCAGTGGTTCCCAAACACTCCTTGTGTACCCCCCCCCCCCCAGCCAGATCCAGGTATTTTAAGGTGTTCCATCTCAAACACACTTGACACAACTACTCAAGTGCTGCTTTACGTGAGCGAAACAAAAGCAAATAAAAACAGTGAAGACGGCCACGGTGAAGTCCAACCCCCCCCGCCCCGCCCTGCCCCGCCCCGCCTTCCCTCCCTCCCTCCCTCCCTCCACCTGTCAAGTCCACTCACCCCACTGCCCGCAGCACAGTACAGCCAAAATGGGTCGGAGGTGCAAGTATAACAATGAGGAAACGGGGTTTTTAACTGAGCGGTTACAGGTTCAAATCCTGTGGGTGGGGCACTGCCACTTTGCCCTTGGGCAAGGTGATTAAGTCACATGACTTCAGCATACATCCTTCTGTAGAAACGAATTGTAAGGTGTGTAAAAACCACTGTGGATAAGGGCGTCTGCTAAACAAATCAAAAATAATTGTAGAGTAACACAACCAGTTCTGCCCCCCCCCCCCCTTTCAATGGGACAATGACATTCCCGTCAGCAGCCACAGAAAGAGGGAGGGGCGCGAACACAAGCACCCCTCCCTCTGAACCGTGAGATGTCCCCCCCACCTCCCAAAAAATGGTCTCCTCCTCTCACACATGCCTTCCCTTGATGAAAATGGTCCACTAGCAGCGCCCCCCCCCCCCCCCCCAAGCACATCAAGTAGGATTCATACTGGGTTTGGGTTAGCAATGTGTTAGCCAACTTTAGTAGCGGCAGTATTTAAGTTTAAGTGTGAATACATTAAATAATTCTTCATGGACACCCCCCCCCCCTAATGAACTCTTCCTCCCTCTGCCAATAAATCCCCCCCCACCTCCCCATTAAAATGGTCCCATCCTCTTTTTGACCACCTCTCTGGGAAGATCTATACCATCTGCAGGGTGGAGGACTTCCTGCGTGCGTGCACATCTGTGGCGTACGGTCACGGGACGGAACATCACCCATTATCACATGACCTCTTCCCAGAAACCCCCTCAATTGCCCTGCCCCTGACCACAGCTGCTCCACCACACGGCCAACTTCCCCCTGACTAAGCACGGTATAATAACCCCACATTACACAGTACAGCAAATATATACTGTATACATTTACTTATTAAAGTAATATATATTATATTAATTCAAATAATCATCCACGTGTATCCTATATTTCTGTTGGAATGACAAACCTTTTTCAGAGAATGAAATACTCCGCCAGGCTGACAGGCGTCTGTAGGTCCACAACTTAAAAACAGGCCGTCTCATTCACTAAAGAACTGCCACGGTATGTTAAGCCTCACATTGTGTCGACTGTCGACATACAAAAGCACGCACATACAGTATACGCACACATACAGCATATACACACATACAGCATATACACACGCGCACACACATACACTCAGAGAAAGAATTGCTACAGAAAGCACCAAAGATCCCTTGGTTTAAACGGCCATTTTCAGGATGAAGGTAGATTAACTTGTTGCTTAACGACAGGTAGACGAAAGTGTGACATCACAGTCCAACAATGCAGCCCAGTTCTATTCGCTCTGGTCATGCAAATTACTACTAAATTATTCTAAATCCCCCAAACTGGCTGAAAAGAACACAGCACTTACAGGGTACTGTTTAAGTCCAGACCTCTGTCTGTACCTGCGCCCACCTGGTCTCAGATCCTCGTTTAAGGGAGTCTTAAGTCCAGCGAGAAACCTTCCAGTCTCAAATATGTAGTGATGATTTCGAAAGAGGAAAGCACAATTTGTCACAATGAAATAACCAAGTTAACTTAAGTACCAATAAGCTACTGTTCCTTCTCTGGTCATCAATATAATGGTTAAGGAGCTAGACTTGTAACTGAAAGGTTGCAGGTTCAATTCCCAGGTAGGACACTGCCGTTGTACCCTGAATTGCTTCAGTATATATCCAGCTGTATGAATGGATAAATGTAATAAGAAGTTGTGTAAGTCGCTCTGGATAAGAGTGTCGGCTAAATGCCTGTAATGTACTGTAATGTAATCAAAGAAAAGCCCACCTGAACTACCATCTCAAAATGGCTGCCAAACACTCACATGCAAATTTATTCAGGAAATTAATTTCCACTCCATACCAGCTCCAAAAAGCAGGCTTGTTAAACTTTGAGAGAATGACTTAACTGACATTTAAAGCGCTTAGCAGACGGTCTTATTCAGAGAGAGAGCTAACCAATCATCTGTTCAATCCCTGTAACATAGAGGCGGTTCTTGTGTGCAGGTGCAACTGAAACACTGTTTAAATGCCACCTGTACATCAACTAGCATTGCCATCATAAACTTTGGCTTCAGTGGACCTACTTATCTACATTGAATTATACAACTTTATATGTTTCTTTATTTAGTTTTTTATTTAAACAGATTACCCCTTTATATAGATGGATATTCACAGAAACGGCACAAGGGCAGCTAGATCTAGGGTACAACCATGACCACACAGCCCCCCCGGTTGCTAGCTCTGCCCCTGCCTCATCGTTACTGCAGTGTCACGACTGTCACGTCTGCATGTGCTTAAACCCACCTGACTTGTGCGGGAGCCAGCTATAAGCACTAGGGAGCCAGCTATAAGCACTAGGGAGCCAGCTATAAGCACTAGGGAGCCGGCTATAAGCACTAGGGAGCCGGCTATAAGCACTAGGGAGCCAGCTATAAGCACTAGGGAGCCGGCTATAAGCACTAGGGAGCCGGCTATAAGCACTAGGGAGCCAGCTATAAGCACTAGGGAGCCAGCTATAAGCACTAGGGAGCCAGCTATAAGCACTAGGGAGCCAGCTATAAGCACTAGGGAGCCAGCTATAAGCACTAGGGAGCCAGTGAATTACTGAGGCATCCTTCTGCTCACTCACTCACTCACTCACTCACTCACTCACTCACTCACTCACTCACTCACTCACTCACTCACTCACTCACTCTCTCAGCCTCACTCTCTCTCATTCTCTCTCACTCTCTCTCACTCACTCTCTCTCACTCTCTCTCACTCTCACTCTCTCTCACTCACTCTCACTCACTCACTCACTCTCTCTCAGCCTCACTCTCTCTCACTCTCTCTCATTCTCTCTCACTCTCTCTCACTCACTCTCACTCACTCTCACTCTCTCTCACTCACTCTCTCCTCTTTTTGTCTCCCGTACACGCATATTAAGTGAGCTAACAAGTTTCACAAGCGTACTCACAAGCGTACACACACACACACACACACACACACACACACACAAGCAGGCATACACGGGTATATACGCACACATCCAGAAGTGAGCTAACAAGTTTCACAAGCGTACTCACAAGCGTACACACACACACACACACACACACACACAAGCAGGCATACACGGGTATATACGCACACATCCAGAAGTGAGCTAACAAGTTTCACAAGCGTACTCACAAGCGTACTCACAAGCGTACACACACACACACACACACACACACAAGCAGGCATACACGGGTATATACGCACACATCCAGAAGTGAGCTAACAAGTTTCACAAGTTTCTAACAAGTTTCACAAGCGTACACACACACACACACACACACACACACCTCAGAAAGATAATTAAATGTCATCGTTTAACAAAAGAAAATCCCTGATACTCCCAATGCCCTCATCATCTAGAACAAGTTAAACAAGAACCGACCGGTTGGAAACATGCGTGCGCACAAGCACTAAACCCACCCTCCCACCCTCTTACACACACACACACACACACAAGCACTAAACCCACCCTCTTACACACACACACACACACAAGCACTAAACCCACCCTCTTACACACACACACACACACACAAGCAATAAACCCACCCTCACACCCTCTTACACACACACACACACACACAAGCACTAAACCCACCCTCCCACCCTCTTACACACACACACACACACACAAGCACTAAAACCACCCTCCCACCCTCACACACACACACACACACACACACAAGCACTAAACCCACCCTCCCACCCTCTTACACACACACACACACACACGCACTAAACCCACCCTCCCACCCTCTTACACACACACACACACACACACACACACACACACACACACACCACACGCGTGCGCGCAAGCACTAAACCTACCCTCCCACCCTCTTACACACACACACACACACATGCGTGCGTACAAGAACTAAACCACAGCCTGACTGTACAGCAATGCATGCTCTCCCACCCTCTCTCTCTGTCTCTTACACACACAACAACACATATGCACACGCACATGCATGCGCACAAGCATTAAACCCACCCTCCCACCCTCTTACACACATACACACACACACATGCGCGCAAGCACTAAACCCACCCTCCCACCCTCTTACACACACACACACACACACACACATGCGTGCGTGCAAGCACTAAACCCACCCTCCCACCCTCTTACACACACACACACACACACACACATGCGTGCGCGCAAGCACTAAACCCACCCTCCCACCCTCTTACACACACACACACACGCGCGTGCGCACAAGAACTAAACCACAGCCTGACTGTACAGCAATGCATGCTCTCCCACCCTCTCTCTCTGTCTCTTACACACGCACACACACACACAAACACTCACTCACACGTACGCACACACATGCATAAACACACACACACAAACACTCACTCCCTCACTCACATGCGCACGCACACATACACACACACACAAACACACACACTCACTCACTCACACGCGCACACACACACACACACACACGTGCTTAAACACACAAACACACACGCATAAACACACACACACACACACACACACACACACACACACACACACACTCACAAACAGTGGGAAGCCAAAACACCATCACAGTCAGAGACCCCTTTCCCCACACAGGAAAGAAAGCAGAACCCCCATCTCCCATCTCCCATCTCTCGTACCTCTACAGCAACAACGACAGACAGCTACCCCCCACCCCCCGAACCCCCCCCACACCAAGCAGTTAAAAACCAGGCAAGCACTTTAAAAAAAGTTAAGAATCTAGTATTATACGTGGGTCCGGAGAACGGTGGTGTGTGTTCGGCGGCAGGAGAACGGTGGTGTGTGTTCGGCGGCAGGAGAACGGTGGTGTGTGTTCGGCGGCAGGAGAACGGTGGTGTGTGTTCGGCGGCAGGAGGATGGAGGTGTGTGTTCCACGGCAGGCAGGGGGAAATATCGCATCTCACCTGGGCTGAATCCTCCATGTCTACCACATCTGTAACTGGGTCAAACAGAGTGTCAGGCTCTTCCTCCTCTTCCTCCTGTGCTGCTCATAAGCGTCCCGCTGTGGCTGTCCTCAGATCACCTCCTGCTCCTGCGCCTCCCCCCTCCTCCTCCGCTGGGAATCCCGCCGCCCAACTCCTGTCACACGAGGAAGTGGGGAGAGCGAGAGGAGAGCGTGGGTGCGTTTGTTCTTCCCGGCTCTCGCTAGCGTCGCTCTCTCTCCCTCTCTGTTTCGCCCTCTTATTCTCTGGCTTCTGACTGAGCTCCACGGAGATAGGGCACTTCTGAGCAGCCCCCAGTCATACAGGCAAGACCCAGCCTGATCCCTTACAAGCAGATAACCACAACCCCCCCCTTGCCCTCCGCCAACCCTCTCTTCCCACCCCCCTCCCCCCCAGCTCGCCCGCCTACTCTATTTTCAGCTCCCTGCCCTCGCTTCTACAGCTTCTTCTCCTCCCATTGGTCGAAAGGGCTGTCGCGCACCACACCTTCTTGCCCGATTGGCCGGGGGAGGTTCCCTTTTCTCCCGAGTGTGGCTGGGGGCCGGTGCATTCTGGGAATAGGAGTTCCCGGTCTCAGTGCCACCTGCTCAGAAGGCACATCGCTGAACTACAAGTTCCAGTTTCCCCCTCTTCTGCAGCCTCCTCCTCCTACCTTACGCCACCTCTGAGCCTGTTTCAACGTAAGCAGCCAGGGGAGAATTATACGCTACAGAGAGCTGCCAGCCGGATTCCGGGAATGTAAAGAGCAGTCCCATCTGAACACTCCAGAAGGGAAAAAACTCGGACAACCCCCCCCCCCCCCCCAAAAGGGCTAGACAGACACACCCCAGGAAACCCAACCCCCCTCTCTCTCTCTCAATCCTCATCCTCTCACCTAACCTCCAGATCCTTGACCTAAATTAACCTTTTGCTGTCCCCAGATAAAATTTGTAGTCTGCATGAAAGATTGAGCAAATTAAGAGGGGCTTAATTCGACCGACCGGAATAATAGCGTGCCTCTGGATAGCGCGCCTCCATCTGGTGGGACCGGCTGTAAGCTGGTGCGGGGATAGAAGATTCCGTTGCATTTTGTCCAAAAAGCAGCACATTCCCAAACACACAGCAGCCCTCCTAGCCTGCTGCTCTCCTTCACATCCTGCTTATTTTTACTCTGTTTAGTTTACTACAGAGCCCTTGCTCCTTATTCCTCCCCCTATCCCCCCAAAGACACTCACCTGCACAATTAAAAACGGGCTTTAAAAACTTCTGACCGACAAAGTTTAAACAAAAAAAGTAATTAAAAAAATTAATAATTAAAAAGTTGAAATTGATAACGCACCTTAGCAGTATTAATAAAAATACACCCAGGTCCTGTTTTATTCCCCCCGCCCATCGTCCCAGTGCTTCCTGTGTGCAGGCCCTGAGCTAGTGGGGTTTCTTTTTGGGGGGGGGGGGGGGATAACGGAGACCACCTGTGATCACTCACCTGTGTGGTTTCACTCCTCTCCTCTCCCTTGTTTTCTCCACCTCTCTCTCTCTCCCTCTATCCTCAGAAGCTCGGAGGCACCAGCCAAACAGCAGATTAACTCAACCCCCTTCCTGGTTCCTCGAGGACCGTGTGGCCCCTCCCTCGCTCTCTGCCTCCCTCCCTCCCTACCTCTCTCTGCCCTTCTCTTAAAGGGACAGTGCCCCCCTCCCTCCCTCCCCGCTTCCTCTTTAATGCCAGCATTACACTGGCACTACGCTTTCTACAGGGAGCCGGAGAGGACAAAAGAGACTCTGCAAAAATGTTTTCTTTGTTTTTTTTGGGGTTGGAGAAATATTGATGAATTTTGGGAAGAAGTAAAAATGCGTGAAAGAACTCGTGGCTGCGGGGAAAACTGGGTCCGTTCAGGTCCGTCGTGACGGTTTTTTGCGCTTGTCTTTTCTCCCTCTCTCACTCCTGCGTGGGGCTCCTCCTACCCCTCCCTGACCTTGCGGAGGAACATAGGGTGCCTCCTCCCCCCTGTACGGCCTACGCCACTGCTCTGTCCCTGGCCTACCCCCCTACCACACAGGCTCCCCAAACACCACATCCAGCAACAACTCTCCCGTTCATCTGCTTTCTGCACAGAAAGAGGGTTCACTGTTAACACTACTTTTGCATTAAAAAAACACCCACAGACTGAGTGGATAAAGCACGAGATGTGCACGTGTGTGTACGAGTGTGTGTGTGTGTGAGTAAGAGTGTGTGTGCATTTGTGAGTGTGTTTGTGTGTGTGTAATACAGGCCCAGAGCTCTGACTCTGACCCAAGTCTCTCCCTGAAGGACAGAAAAAATTACTTTTTTTGTTTGTTTGTTAAGTTCACCATAGTTCTCATTCCATTGCTGATAGAAATTGTGCCGTTAAGCGGAATTTATCTCCCTTTCAAGGCTCTAAAACCACAATGTGGGACAGAATATTTTCTGTGCGTGCCTGCGTGTTATCAAAAACATTCCCTCCCACAATGCAACTCTAACATTCACAACACTGCAGCCTCACAGCACAGAACCCAGGTGCATGTTACTGCACTGTCTATACTCTAGGGAGCGCTGTTTCACGCACTGAGAACACAAGGCAATGTGCGCAGTTGCAGGGAGGTACACACACCTACCACTAGGGGCATTATTATAAACAAGCATGAACCACCGTAAAGAGATAACATATTTTATACAGATATAATATATATATATAATTGTTTGTACTATTACAAGGTAGTACCAGAACAATTTTATAATGTACCAATATTTCATACATATAGTTCAAGACCAGCATCTAGAGAATTATAATATTACATACATGATTTGAATATTACATAATGGTGCGACAGCAGTTTCATTGGACTTTTTAAATCGGAACCAATCAACATTTACCACCTGATCTTCAATCGGGTTCCCACTGTTCTCAAGTCATTAATTTCCAGGATATTTTCTGTGTGTAACACCTGTAACATACAGAGGGGTTCTGTGAGTAACACCTGTAACATACAGAGGGGCTCTGTGAGTAACACCTGTAACATACAGAGGGGCTCTGTGAGTAACACCTGTAACATACAGAGGGGTTCTGTGAGTAACACCTGTAACATACAGAGGGGTTCCGTGAGTAACACCTGTAACATACAGAGGGGTTCTGTGAGTAACACCTGTAACATACAGAGGGGCTCTGTGAGTAACACCTGTAACATACAGAGGGGCTCTGTGAGTAACACCTGTAACATACAGAGGGGTTCCGTGAGTAACACCTGTAACATACAGAGGGGCTCTGTGAGTAACACCTGTAACATACAGAGGGGCTCTGTGAGTAACACCTGTAACATACAGAGGGGCTCTGTGAGTAACACCTGTAACATACAGAGGGGCTCTGTGAGTAACACCTGTAACATACAGAGGGGCTCTGTGAGTAACACCTGTAACATACAGAGGGGTTCTGTGAGTAACACCTGTAACATACAGAGGGGCTCTGTGAGTAACACCTGTAACATACAGAGGGGTTCTGTGAGTAACACCTGTAACATACAGAGGGGCTCTGGAGTAACACCTGTAACATACAGAGGGGCTCTGTGAGTAACACCTGTAACATACAGAGGGGCTCTGTGAGTAACACCTGTAACATACAGAGGGGTTCTGTGAGTAACACCTGTAACATACAGAGGGGTTCCGTGAGTAACACCTGTAACATACAGAGGGGTTCTGTGAGTAACACCTGTAACATACAGAGGGGCTCTGTGAGTAACACCTGTAACATACAGAGGGGCTCCGTGAGTAACACCTGTAACATACAGAGGGGTTCCGTGAGTAACACCTGTAACATACAGAGGGGCTCTGTGAGTAACACCTGTAACATACAGAGGGGCTCTGTGAGTAACACCTGTAACATACAGAGGGGCTCTGTGAGTAACACCTGTAACATACAGAGGGGCTCTGTGAGTAACACCTGTAACATACAGAGGGGCTCTGTGAGTAACACCTGTAACATACAGAGGGGTTCTGTGAGTAACACCTGTAACATACAGAGGGGCTCTGTGAGTAACACCTGTAACATACAGAGGGGTTCTGTGAGTAACACCTGTAACATACAGAGGGGCTCTGTGAGTAACACCTGTAACATACAGAGGGGCTCTGTGAGTAACACCTGTAACATACAGAGGGGTTCTGTGAGTAACACCTGTAACATACAGAGGGGCTCTGTGAGTAACACCTGTAACATACAGAGGGGCTCTGTGAGTAACACCTGTAACATACAGAGGGGCTCTGTGAGTAACACCTGTAACATACAGAGGGGTTCTGTGAGTAACACCTGTAACATACAGAGGGGCTCTGTGAGTAACACCTGTAACATACAGAGGGGCTCTGTGAGTAACACCTGTAACATACAGAGGGGCTCTGTGAGTAACACCTGTAACATACAGAGGGGCTCTGTGAGTAACACCTGTAACATACAGAGGGGCTCTGTGAGTAACACCTGTAACATACAGAGGGGTTCTGTAACACCTGTAACATACAGAGGGGCTCTGTGAGTAACACCTGTAACATACAGAGGGGCTCTGTGAGTAACACCTGTAACATACAGAGGGGCTCTGTGAGTAACACCTGTAACATACAGAGGGGCTCTGTGAGTAACACCTGTAACATACAGAGGGGTTCTGTGAGTAACACCTGTAACATACAGAGGGGCTCTGTGAGTAACACCTGTAACATACAGAGGGGCTCTGTGAGTAACACCTGTGACATACAGAGGGGCTCTGTGAGTAACACCTGTAACATACAGAGGGGTTCTGTGAGTAACACCTGTAACATACAGAGGGGCTCTGTGAGTAACACCTGTAACATACAGAGGGGCTCTGTGAGTAACACCTGTAACATACAGAGGGGCTCTGTGAGTAACACCTGTAACATACAGAGGGGCTCTGTGAGTAACACCTGTAACATACAGAGGGGTTCCGTGAGTAACACCTGTAACATACAGAGGGGCTCTGTGAGTAACACCTGTAACATACAGAGGGGCTCTGTGAGTAACACCTGTAACATACAGAGGGGTTCTGTGAGTAACACCTGTAACATACAGAGGGGTTCTGTGAGTAACACCTGTAACATACAGAGGGGCTCTGTGAGTAACACCTGTAACATACAGAGGGGCTCTGTGAGTAACACCTGTAACATACAGAGGGGTTCTGTGAGTAACACCTGTAACATACAGAGGGGCTCTGTGAGTAACACCTGTAACATACAGAGGGGTTCTGTGAGTAACACCTGTAACATACAGAGGGGTTCTGTGAGTAACACCTGTAACATACAGAGGGGCTCTGTGAGTAACACCTGTAACATACAGAGGGGCTCTGTGAGTAACACCTGTAACATACAGAGGGGCTCTGTGAGTAACACCTGTAACATACAGAGGGGTTCTGTGAGTAACACCTGTAACATACAGAGGGGTTCTGTGAGTAACACCTGTAACATACAGAGGGGCTCTGTGAGTAACACCTGTAACATACAGAGGGGCTCTGTGAGTAACACCTGTAACATACAGAGGGGCTCTGTGAGTAACACCTGTAACATACAGAGGGGTTCTGTGAGTAACACCTGTAACATACAGAGGGGCTCTGTGAGTAACACCTGTAACATACAGAGGGGTTCTGTGAGTAACACCGGTAACATACAGAGGGGTTCTGTGAGTAACATCTGTAACATACAGAGGGGTTCTGTGAGTAACACCTGTAACATACAGAGGGGTTCTGTGAGTAACACCTGTAACATACAGAGGGGTTCTGTGAGTAACACCTGTAACATACAGAGGGGCTCTGTGAGTAACACCTGTAACATACAGAGGGGCTCTGTGAGTAACACCTGTAACATACAGAGGGGTTCTGTGAGTAACACCTGTAACATACAGAGGGGCTCTGTGAGTAACACCTGTAACATACAGAGGGGTTCTGTGAGTAACACCTGTAACATACAGAGGGGTTCTGTGAGTAACACCTGTAACATACAGAGGGGCTCTGTGAGTAACACCTGTAACATACAGAGGGGCTCTGTGAGTAACACCTGTAACATACAGAGGGGCTCTGTGAGTAACACCTGTAACATACAGAGGGGTTCTGTGAGTAACACCTGTAACATACAGAGGGGTTCTGTGAGTAACACCTGTAACATACAGAGGGGCTCTGTGAGTAACACCTGTAACATACAGAGGGGCTCTGTGAGTAACACCTGTAACATACAGAGGGGCTCTGTGAGTAACACCTGTAACATACAGAGGGGTTCTGTGAGTAACACCTGTAACATACAGAGGGGCTCTGTGAGTAACACCTGTAACATACAGAGGGGCTCTGTGAGTAACACCTGTAACATCCAGAGGGGCTCTGTGAGTAACACCTGTAACATACAGAGGGGCTCTGTGAGTAACACCTGTAACATACAGAGGGGCTCTGTGAGTAACACCTGTAACATACAGAGGGGTTCTGTGAGTAACACCTGTAACATACAGAGGGGTTCCGTGAGTAACACCTGTAACATACAGAGGGGTTCTGTGAGTAACACCTGTAACATACAGAGGGGCTCTGTGAGTAACACCTGTAACATACAGAGGGGCTCCGTGAGTAACACCTGTAACATACAGAGGGGTTCCGTGAGTAACACCTGTAACATACAGAGGGGCTCTGTGAGTAACACCTGTAACATACAGAGGGGCTCTGTGAGTAACACCTGTAACATACAGAGGGGCTCTGTGAGTAACACCTGTAACATACAGAGGGGCTCTGTGAGTAACACCTGTAACATACAGAGGGGTTCTGTGAGTAACACCTGTAACATACAGAGGGGTTCTGTGAGTAACACCTGTAACATACAGAGGGGCTCTGTGAGTAACACCTGTAACATACAGAGGGGCTCTGTGAGTAACACCTGTAACATACAGAGGGGCTCCGTGAGTAACACCTGTAACATACAGAGGGGTTCCGTGAGTAACACCTGTAACATACAGAGGGGCTCTGTGAGTAACACCTGTAACATACAGAGGGGCTCTGTGAGTAACACCTGTAACATACAGAGGGGCTCTGTGAGTAACACCTGTAACATACAGAGGGGCTCTGTGAGTAACACCTGTAACATACAGAGGGGTTCTGTGAGTAACACCTGTAACATACAGAGGGGTTCTGTGAGTAACACCTGTAACATACAGAGGGGCTCTGTGAGTAACACCTGTAACATACAGAGGGGTTCTGTGAGTAACACCTGTAACATACAGAGGGGCTCTGTGAGTAACACCTGTAACATACAGAGGGGCTCTGTGAGTAACACCTGTAACATACAGAGGGGCTCTGTGAGTAACACCTGTAACATACAGAGGGGCTCTGTGAGTAACACCTGTAACATACAGAGGGGTTCTGTGAGTAACACCTGTAACATACAGAGGGGCTCTGTGAGTAACACCTGTAACATACAGAGGGGCTCTGTGAGTAACACCTGTAACATACAGAGGGGCTCTGTGAGTAACACCTGTAACATACAGAGGGGTTCTGTGAGTAACACCTGTAACATACAGAGGGGCTCTGTGAGTAACACCTGTAACATACAGAGGGGCTCTGTGAGTAACACCTGTAACATACAGAGGGGCTCTGTGAGTAACACCTGTAACATACAGAGGGGTTCTGTGAGTAACACCTGTAACATACAGAGGGGCTCTGTGAGTAACACCTGTAACATACAGAGGGGCTCTGTGAGTAACACCTGTGACATACAGAGGGGCTCTGTGAGTAACACCTGTAACATACAGAGGGGTTCTGTGAGTAACACCTGTAACATACAGAGGGGCTCTGTGAGTAACACCTGTAACATACAGAGGGGCTCTGTGAGTAACACCTGTAACATACAGAGGGGCTCTGTGAGTAACACCTGTAACATACAGAGGGGCTCTGTGAGTAACACCTGTAACATACAGAGGGGTTCCGTGAGTAACACCTGTAACATACAGAGGGGCTCTGTGAGTAACACCTGTAACATACAGAGGGGCTCTGTGAGTAACACCTGTAACATACAGAGGGGTTCTGTGAGTAACACCTGTAACATACAGAGGGGTTCTGTGAGTAACACCTGTAACATACAGAGGGGCTCTGTGAGTAACACCTGTAACATACAGAGGGGCTCTGTGAGTAACACCTGTAACATACAGAGGGGTTCTGTGAGTAACACCTGTAACATACAGAGGGGCTCTGTGAGTAACACCTGTAACATACAGAGGGGTTCTGTGAGTAACACCTGTAACATACAGAGGGGTTCTGTGAGTAACACCTGTAACATACAGAGGGGTTCTGTGAGTAACACCTGTAACATACAGAGGGGCTCTGTGAGTAACACCTGTAACATACAGAGGGGCTCTGTGAGTAACACCTGTAACATACAGAGGGGTTCTGTGAGTAACACCGGTAACATACAGAGGGGTTCTGTGAGTAACACCTGTAACATACAGAGGGGTTCTGTGAGTAACACCTGTAACATACAGAGGGGTTCTGTGAGTAACACCTGTAACATACAGAGGGGTTCTGTGAGTAACACCTGTAACATACAGAGGGGCTCTGTGAGTAACACCTGTAACATACAGAGGGGCTCTGTGAGTAACACCTGTAACATACAGAGGGGTTCTGTGAGTAACACCTGTAACATACAGAGGGGCTCTGTGAGTAACACCTGTAACATACAGAGGGGTTCTGTGAGTAACACCTGTAACATACAGAGGGGCTCTGTGAGTAACACCTGTAACATACAGAGGGGCTCTGTGAGTAACACCTGTAACATACAGAGGGGCTCTGTGAGTAACACCTGTAACATACAGAGGGGCTCTGTGAGTAACACCTGTAACATACAGAGGGGTTCTGTGAGTAACACCTGTAACATACAGAGGGGTTCTGTGAGTAACACCTGTAACATACAGAGGGGCTCTGTGAGTAACACCTGTAACATACAGAGGGGCTCTGTGAGTAACACCTGTAACATACAGAGGGGCTCTGTGAGTAACACCTGTAACATACAGAGGGGTTCTGTGAGTAACACCTGTAACATACAGAGGGGCTCTGTGAGTAACACCTGTAACATACAGAGGGGCTCTGTGAGTAACACCTGTAACATACAGAGGGGTTCTGTGAGTAACACCTGTAACATACAGAGGGGTTCTGTGAGTAACACCTGTAACATACAGAGGGGCTCTGTGAGTAACACCTGTAACATACAGAGGGGTTCTGTGAGTAACACCTGTAACATACAGAGGGGCTCTGTGAGTAACACCTGTAACATACAGAGGGGTTCTGTGAGTAACACCTGTAACATACAGAGGGGCTCTGTGAGTAACACCTGTAACATACAGAGGGGCTCTGTGAGTAACACCTGTAACATACAGAGGGGCTCTGTGAGTAACACCTGTAACATACAGAGGGGCTCTGTGAGTAACACCTGTAACATACAGAGGGGCTCTGTGAGTAACACCTGTAACATACAGAGGGGCTCTGTGAGTAACACCTGTAACATACAGAGGGGTTCTGTGAGTAACACCTGTAACATACAGAGGGGCTCTGTGAGTAACACCTGTAACATACAGAGGGGCTCTGTGAGTAACACCTGTAACATACAGAGGGGTTCTGTGAGTAACACCTGTAACATACAGAGGGGCTCTGTGAGTAACACCTGTAACATACAGAGGGGTTCTGTGAGTAACACCTGTAACATACAGAGGGGCTCTGTGAGTAACACCTGTAACATACAGAGGGGCTCTGTGAGTAACACCTGTAACATACAGAGGGGTTCTGTGAGTAACACCTGTAACATACAGAGGGGCTCTGTGAGTAACACCTGTAACATACAGAGGGGCTCTGTGAGTAACACCTGTAACATACAGAGGGGTTCTGTGAGTAACACCTGTAACATACAGAGGGGTTCTGTGAGTAACACCTGTAACATACAGAGGGGCTCTGTGAGTAACACCTGTAACATACAGAGGGGCTCTGTGAGTAACACCTGTAACATACAGAGGGGTTCTGTGAGTAACACCTGTAACATACAGAGGGGCTCTGTGAGTAACACCTGTAACATACAGAGGGGCTCTGTGAGTAACACCTGTAACATACAGAGGGGCTCTGTGAGTAACACCTGTAACATACAGAGGGGTTCTGTGAGTAACACCTGTAACATACAGAGGGGCTCTGTGAGTAACACCTGTAACATACAGAGGGGCTCTGTGAGTAACACCTGTAACATACAGAGGGGCTCTGTGAGTAACACCTGTAACATACAGAGGGGCTCTGTGAGTAACACCTGTAACATACAGAGGGGCTCTGTGAGTAACACCTGTAACATACAGAGGGGTTCTGTGAGTAACACCTGTAACATACAGAGGGGCTCTGTGAGTAACACCTGTAACATACAGAGGGGCTCTGTGAGTAACACCTGTAACATACAGAGGGGTTCTGTGAGTAACACCTGTAACATACAGAGGGGCTCTGTGAGTAACACCTGTAACATACAGAGGGGTTCTGTGAGTAACACCTGTATCATACAGAGGGGTTCTGTGAGTAACACCTGTAACATACAGAGGGGTTCTGTGAGTAACACCTGTAACATACAGAGGGGTTCTGTGAGTAACACCTGTAACATACAGAGGGGCTCTGTGAGTAACACCTGTAACATACAGAGGGGTTCTGTGAGTAACACCTGTAACATACAGAGGGGTTCTGTGAGTAACACCTGTAACATACAGAGGGGCTCTGTGAGTAACACCTGTAACATACAGAGGGGTTCTGTGAGTAACACCTGTAACATACAGAGGGGTTCTGTAACACCTGTAACATACAGAGGGGTTCTGTGAGTAACACCTGTAACATATAGAGGGGCTCTGTGAGTAACACCTGTAACATACAGAGGGGCTCTGTGAGTAACACCTGTAACATACAGAGGGGCTCTGTGAGTAACACCTGTAACATACAGAGGGGTTCTGTGAGTAACACCTGTAACATATAGAGGGGCTCTGTGAGTAACACCTGTAACATACAGAGGGGCTCTGTGAGTAACACCTGTAACATATAGAGGGGTTCTGTAACACCTGTAACATACAGAGGGGTTCTGTGAGTAACACCTGTAACATACAGAGGGGTTCTGTGAGTAACACCTGTAACATATAGAGGGGCTCTGTGAGTAACACCTGTAACATACAGAGGGGCTCTGTGAGTAACACCTGTAACATATAGAGGGGTTCTGTAACACCTGTAACATACAGAGGGGTTCTGTGAGTAACACCTGTAACATATAGAGGGGCTCTGTGAGTAACACCTGTAACATACAGAGGGGCTCTGTGAGTAACACCTGTAACATATAGAGGGGTTCTGTAACACCTGTAACATACAGAGGGGTTCTGTGAGTAACACCTGTAACATACAGAGGGGTTCTGTGAGTAACACCTGTAACATACAGAGGGGTTCTGTGAGTAACACCTGTAACATATAGAGGGATAGATTGTGATTGTGGAACGTGGGTACTAGCAGACCTGTGGTTTTTCCCTGTAATGTTACACTAAAATACACAAAAAATACTTTCCAGGACAACTAATTGTTTTCCAGGGCATTGTGGCCATTTTCTCATTTTCCATCACCGGAAAACTGCATCAAAATCCAGGTTTTCCAGGATATGTGGGAACCCTGTTCAATCGGGCGACCGACCTTGCTTTTGCAGGCACAAAACTTGCTCTTGCAGGCACAAAACGTGCTCTACCCTTGTGTGAGGCGTGATAAAAAGCATAAACAGCATTCCTGTGAAAACCGCGCGCCTGTTTCTGCTTCCGTTCGTTAACTCTTAAAGGGCTTCAGAAACTCCGGCTCACCTCTTATGATGAACCAGAACCAAAACCAAAAAAATTATAAAAGCTAAATTCAAGTGAAGAGTTTTGACTGATGACAGGTGCTTTCAAAGGGTGAAGCTCCCTCCGTGGCTCGACCCCTTCCATGTTTGTGGTTTGGCTGGGCCGGAGATTGAGGTTGAAATTGAGGTCACAGAAACCTGCCTTTCACCTTTCCCGGGAAAGGCCGGTAATGTAATGGTCGAAAATGGGTACAGGACAGAGCTCACCAGAGCCCTCCCTAACCCGAACCCCTCTCTACTCAACTCGCCACACCCAAAAAACGAAGGGGGGGGTAAGCGCGCTTGTATGTGCACACTCACATGCACGCACACACCAAAACTACACACTCACATGCACGCACACACCAAAACTACACACACACAAACTACACTCTCACATGCACACAAACTACATTCGCATGCACTCACATGCACGCACACACCAAAACTACACTCACATGCACACACCAAAACTACACACATGCATGCACACACCAAAACTACACTCACATGCACGCACACACGCAAACTACACTCACATGCATGCACACAAACTACACTCACATGCACGCACACAACAAAACTACACAAATTACACTCACATGCACGCACACATAAACTACACACATGCACGCACACACCAAAAGTACACAAACAAATTACACTCACATGCACGCACACATAAACTACACACATGCACACACACACAAAAAGTACACACACGCACACACACGTAGGCACAAAGCCAAACTACAGACACTCACTCTCACTCACTCACTCACTCACACACACACAAAACCATCAGCCCGGTTTGTCGTTTGTCTTTATGCAACGTGAAGTTTATTGACAATAATGACTCTTTAAAAAATTATAATGAAGGAGATGAACTTTTAACTTTTTTTTTTTTAGTACAAACCACCTTCAATAAAAACTGTTAAAGAGATAAATCCACAACAAAAAAGCAGCAAAATCAAAAAAAGCCAAATTCCCCCAAACAGTCTTTCCCACAACCAAACTATGGATATATATATTATACATTTATATATATATATATGTGTTCCTCCCTCCACCAAAGCCTTAAATATTGTCATCATGCAAGGAAACTAAATCGGAGACCAAAGAGCACGCGCAAAATGCCCTCCTCTGATTGGTGTAGAAAACCAGCGAGCCAATCACGGAAGAGCATGTTTCACGTGCGAATGGGAAGCGCCCCGCCGTGTTTCTCTCCCAGGTCTTCACACAAACGTGGTTTGATCACCATGCTGTATTCCATTCCTGTACTTTGACTTAATTTTTTAATTATTTATTTATTTTTGTTTCAACACTTAAAACTTTACATTCAAACCCACACAGTTTAACCAGCCAACAGAGAACCCAAAAAAAACATGATGTATGCATTTCATTTCTACATTTGTGTTTAGATACACGTGCACATGTAGACACATATGTATATACACACATGAACATATATGCATTTATGCATTTATACAGTAGAACCTCAGAGATGCGGATACTTGGAGAACGGGTGTGGTTCGGTCAGGTGAAAGAAGCGAAAATGCCCCCATTTTAACCCTGTAAGGTGTAAGATCACAAAAATGTGATTAGAATGTTCTTATGTAACAGTAATGATGTCACAATCACGACCAGTAATGGAGTTCTAGAACACTGATGTAGAATTTAGAAAAAACATTCCAGAACACCTTCTCTTCACAGGGTTTCAATTTTAATCACTTACCGGAGAGATTACTTGCATTACTCTTGCCTTATACAAACCCCAATTCCAGAAAAGTTGGGACAGTGTGTAAAATGCACATAAAAGCAGTGATTTGTAAATTCGATTTTACATATTTAATTGAAAACAGTACAAAGAAAAAATATTTAATGTTTTACCTAATCAACTTAATAGATTTTTGTAAGTATACGCTACTTCCGAATATGATGCCTGCAACACATTCCAAAAAAGTTGGGACAGGGGCAAAAAAAGACTGGGAAGTTCAAGAAACAGCTGTTGGGAACATTCCACAGGTAAACAGGTGATCTGTGGCATCAAACAAGGGTCTGAGGTATCAAACGAGCCTTAAAGTGATCCATCCATATCTACTGCATATCTCAGACCTTTGATGACTTACAGCCATTTAGCCAACCATGGGTTCCATACTATTCCCGTGTAATTTACAGCTTAATCTAGTCCCACCCCCCAATTCCCATAGAGATCCATTCAAATGCAGAGAGGTTATAGTATCGCTTCTAAGAGTACCTGAAAATAAGATATCAAGAGTCTTTTGATATCCTTTTATACCCAGTCATGATAGCATCACCTGTTTACCTGTGGAATGTTCCCAACAGGTGTTCCCAACTTCCCAGTCTTTTTTTTGCCCGTCCCAACTTTTTGGAATGAGTTGCTGGCATAAAATTCGGAATTAGCATATATTTACTAAAATCAATAAAGTTGATGAGGTAAAACATTAAATATATTTTCTTTGTACCGTTTTCAATTAAATATATGTAAAATAGAATTTACAAATCACTGCTTTCTGTGCATTTTACAAACTGTCCCAACTATTTTGGAATTGGAGTTTGTACAGGTACGCAATTTAATTTTGTGGTAATAAATGTCTTTATTTGTTAAACAACAAAAAAAGCCGCAAAGTGGATCTCAGAACATATTCTTTCTACATCTGCTTTTCAAAACATGTGTGTAGTTGCATATTGTTCACAAAATAATTCTATCCATCTTGCGTTCTTTAAAAAAATGGAACCATTACTAAGGCCATTGGCATTATTAGAGACCGCGCTGTCTGCAAGAAGGAAGTGCCAGTTCTGTTTGGCCACGCCCTGTCGGACGCTTGCTCACACCTGCTGATTTTTATACGCATCAGCTGACCGGTCAGCCTGGAACTCCGAGCTCCGTATCATCAGCCTGGAACTCCGAGCTCCGAATCAGCTGACCGGTTAGCCTGGAACTCCGAGCTCCGAGGTTCTACTCCATATACAGATTTTCATTTAAACACCAAATAAAATAAAGGCAACCTATAAAAAATAACCGTATGACACAGCAGATGAGAGCACTGAACAGGGCACAGAGGTGAAAATGCACTCATCTCAAATTAAAATTATATCAAAACAGAGGGCAAAAAAAATAAGTGTGTATGGAGGGGAATCTGATATGTGCAGACAATGGAGGTGTGTGTGTGTGTGTGTGTCAGAGAGAGAGAGAGAGAGAGAGAGAGAGAGAGTACTTAAAAAGTAATGGTGGCTGTAGATGGGTGCAAATTAAGCAGTCAATCTCATCAGAGAGACCGAGTATCCACGGAAACCAATCGCAAGTCACTCAAACTCAACAGAGATAAAAAACGGCTCTTTACTCTTTACAGACCCTTTGGACAAATTATTCTGCGATTATTCTACGATTATTCTACGATTATTCTACGATTATTCTACGACCCTTTCTGCCCCAGCCAAACAGTAACCCTACAGTAACTACAATACTGCCGTAAATAATCAGTACAAATACTCTTATCAACTGGGGTTTGGGCATGTGTGGATACACAGATCTGTGTGAAATATTTGGTTTAATGTTAAAGCATGATCATAATTACCCAAAACAAACAACAACAAAAATACCCCATTTTAGCGTAACTCATCTGACTGACTGACTCAGTAATACCGCCGTTGCTTGAGCGGTTTAGGAGCTAAACCGGTTCTCCGTTTCCACCTCTCTAAACGACAATGCCTTCCTTGTCCTTCTAGCTGAACTGACGGTCCACTCTACAGCAGATTTGGACAGAAACGTATTTATTTTGCCTGGCTGAGATCCATCTCCATTCAACTCTGCATTCATAAAAGTGAAAGTCTTGCCTCTTTTACCATTGATGCCACAGCCTTCAATTCAATTTATTTGTCATATATACACAATTTGTAAGACAAAGTTGAATTGAAGGTTATGGCATCAATGGAGGCAAAACAAAACCAATGTGATGCTTCTTCTAAAACTCATTAGGGGGCGTGACCAAGTAAAATACCGTACTGTATTACAGCACACAAAACTCCTGCAGTGTAAAAACAAAAAGAGGAGAAGGACCTACAGGAGTTGAGTATCTGGTTTGTCTATAGAATCTGTGGCACAGCAGAAAAAAGGCCACCGATGCACATCTCCTCTCCTCTCCTCTCTTCTCCTCCCCTCCTCTCCCCTCCTCTCCCCTCCTCTCCCCTCCTCTCCCCTCCCCTCCCACAGCCAATAGCTGACCACCTCCACCGTTTCCCAAAATTGCTTAAAAATATTTGCAGCTCTGATGTGAAATCTTATACACCGTTTTTGAGAGTGCACGTTGTTGTTTTTGTGAAGCGGAAAACCACAGCAGCTGCAGATGTGCCGATAAATGAAGCGATAAGCACACATCTTCTCGCGGCCCAACCCACACGTACAACCATTAAATAACCGCCATCCTTTTAAACGTGCTCTGCACAAGGCCAGCGGAACCATGGCCACTCTGATAAAAGCCTTGTGCCTGGCCAGGCTGCAGGTGAGTTACCCGGCAGGCCGGGATGATGACATCACCAGGGTTCGTTCACACGGGGCTCTGCTGACACAGGGCAGGGGGGGGAAGCAAGGGAACAGACAAATTCTGTGTGGCGTATGCGTCTGTGGGCGGGTATGCATATACGTGTACGGGAGACAAAAAGAGGGGAGAGAGAGAGAGAGAGAGAGAGAGAGACAGACAGACAGATGTATATCCCAGTGGCGTGTGCAGACAGACAGACAGACAGACAGACACAGGCACAGTATCTCAGACAGCAGTACGAGTCGGGGTGCTGGGCTGGTTCAGACCCATAGTTTTACACAGCCAGCCGGCAAAGTCCACCTCCTCCACCTCCGAGCGCTTGATGAAGGTGTGGTTCTGTGCAGAAACAGAGGAACGGTAGTTAGATGCCTGCTCCCGCAGTTTGGGCCCCCAGATGGCTCCGCCCCCTAGAAAGGTTTCGTCCTATCTGTTGTCTAAAGCAGCGGTTCTCAAACTCGGTCCTGGGGGACCCCCTGTGTATGCTGGTTTTCGTTCCAAAACCACAATTGCGATCCCAGAATTTTAACAAGCTGTTGATTTATCTTAATTAGGTGATCTTCATGTTTAGAGGAATTAGTTAGACCACTGGTCTAAAGAGTGTGACCAAAAAAAGCCACTTCATTAGCGTTAGCATTACCGTTAGCATCTTCAGGTCAGCTCTCTCCGCCGGGTTCTTTATGAGGCTGAAAGAGAAGGAAAAAGAAGTAAATCGGGCAGTTAAAATGACTCCTCCGTTAAAAGAAACAAACACTCGCCAACAAACCAAAACCCCCCACACTGAACACACACACAGATCGCCCCAAACAGCGCAATAAACTGCACTAATGAACAGCAGGGCTTGGACAGCGAACAGTGGAACATTCTGGAGCAGTTCTGAGAGGAAACACGGATACATATCCACCTGTCATGCTAATGAATAAGGCTTAAGCCAAAACACACGTGTGCTAATTTCTTTTACTCCGTTTTTCCAAACGTTTTGCAAAAGTACATCCGTCTTGACTGTAGACCCATCTCCACTTTTACTCCCCAGGTAAACAGATTGGTCAAACCAGGAGGGAACAATGGACTACTCTTTAAAAAAAAAATATATATATATATATATATATATATAAATAAATAAAAATAGAAAAGAAAAACGTAACGCAACCCAACTTGCACAGCTCCCTGCTCTAACGTGCCGGTGCGTTTCCATGGTAGCAGCAGTAATATGGTCACAAGCAGTAGCTTCTGCTTCACCGGAATGGAAGGGACGGCATTCCGGAATTCCAGGGCAGGAAGTGCAATGGCACCCAGACGACGCGCTCCACTGCAGCATCACCCCTTAACTGAGTCGCACTGAAAGCAGCTCCCTGAACAGACCCCCAAACTATAAGCTTGGACGCCATCTGCAGTTCACAGCTGAGGTTTTTTTATTAATCTCTTTAGCCCTGTGTTACTTCCATCTGCCTCTGGGGGAGCACTCCATATTTCTCCCAGCTTCCTCAGGCACTTTGCTCTAGTAATTCCATGTGCTTCCTTCTCCTGAATAAGCAGCGTAGTTACACTGCCCTTCCCTCAGCTGCTGAAACTAGGACAGCACCTGTAATCCAGGCCAGCTGAGCTTCCGCAGTGCCCAGCTCACACACAATGTCAAAAAAAGGTACACGTGAGACCATGTACCACCGGTGTAGCAACGGTCACCAAAATCGTATCCTTGCCCACCCATTTATCTTGAACCACCACGTCAGAATGGAAAATCTACATAAAATGTTACTTTTTAAAATAAAAATATTTATGTCGCCGCTCTCTAGCTATTGAAATAACGTAGGCTACTCTCGCTGTCTCAGTCCTAACAGTCTAGGCTACACTCGCTGTCTCAGTCCCAACAGTCTAGGCTACTCTCGCTGTCTCAGTCCCAACAGTCTAGGCTACACTCGCTGTCTCAGTCCCAACAGTCTAGGCTACACTCGCTGTCTCAGTCCTAACAGTCTAGGCTACACTCGCTGTCTCAGTCCCAACAGTCTAGGCTACACTCGCTGTCTCAGTCCCAACAGTCTAGGCTACACTCGCTGTCTCAGTCCCAACAGTTTAGACTACACTCGCTGTCTTAGTCCCAGTCTTGCTTTCCTAAATAGCGCATATCACGTGTCCTGGTTTATACTATAGATTCTGTTCTATAACGTTAGAAAAAACAGCTGATTTAGTTTGATTGATTGATTTTTACTGAGGCCCATCCGAAAATCAATTCCTGGCTACACCACTGCCATGTACACAGAAACCAGGCCTGCTTACATATACCCACACAGTGTGGAACCAGGCCTGCTTACCTATACCCACACAGGGTGGAACCAGGCCTGCTTACATATACCCACACTGGCATGTACACAGAAACCAGGCCTGCTTACATATACCCACACTGGCATGTACACAGAAACCAGGCCTGCTTACATATACCCACACAGTGTGGAACCAGGCCTGCGTACATATACCCACACTGGCATGTACACAGAAACCAGGCCTGCTTACATATACCCACACTGGCATGTACACAGAAACCAGGCCTGCTTACATATACCCACACAGTGTGGAACCAGGCCTGCTTACATATACCCACACTGTGTGGAACCAGGCCTGCTTACATATACCCACACAGTGTGGAACCAGGCCTGCTTACATATACCCACACAGTGTGGAACCAGGCCTGCTTACATATACCCACACAGTGTGGAACCAGGCCTGCTTACATATAATAATAATAATAACTTCAATTTATATAGCGCCTTTCAAAAAACCCAAGGTCGCTTCACAAGAGTGGGATGCAGATAGGGGAGAGAAGGGGAGGAGAAAAACAAACAGAACAAACAAAACAAACAACAGGGATGGTAGGACTAAACTGAATTAACTAGTGTGGAAAGGCCATGGAAAAGAGGTGTGTCTTGAGATGTGTTTTGAAACTGTCCAGGGTCGGGGCATTACAGATTTCGACTGGGAGAGCGTTCCAGAGGGTGGGGGCAGCCACACTGAAGGCTCTGTCCCCAAAGGTTTTGAGTCTAGTACGGGGGATGGATAGCAGACCCGCGTTTGAAGACCGCAGGTTCCGGGATGGAGTGTGTTGGTGAAGGAGGTCGGACAGGTATTGGGGGGCAAGTGCGTGAAGGGATTTGTAGGTGAGAAGGAGGAGTTTGTACAGGATGCGGAACTTGACCGGGAGCCAGTGGAGGTGGATGAGGGTGGGGGTGATGTGCTGCCAGGGCTTGGTGTGAGTGAGAACCCTGGCAGCTGAGTTCTGCACGTATTGGAGCCTGTCCAGGGCTTTGCTTGGAACCCCGAACAGGACTCCATTACAATAGTCGAGCCGGGAGGTGATGAAAACGTGAATGAGGGTTTCTGCAACGGAGTCTGAGAGTGAAGGACGGAGACGGGAAATGTTTTTGAGGTGGTAGAAGGCGGACTTGGTGATGGATTTGATGTGGGACTGGAAGGAAAGGGTGGAGTCAATGATGACGCCCAGGTTGCGAACTTCGGGAGATTGTTTGATGGAACAGCCCTCGACGTGGAGGAGGAGATCTCCAACCTTCCGGAGCAGTGGCTTGGGGGCCACAACCATGAGCTCAGTTTTACTACTGTTGAGTTTGAGTAGGTTGGTTGTCATCCAGGTTTTTATGGCATGGAGGCAGTTGACCAGAGACTGCGGGGGGAGCTGAGTGGATGGTGAGGTGCTGAGATAGAGCTGAGTATCATCAGCGTAGCAGTGGAAGTTGAGACCATGGTGACGTATGATCTGGCCGAGGGGGAGCAGGTAGGTGATGAAGAGTATGGGACCCAGCACAGAGCCTTGAGGGACGCCGTGGTTGACTGGGGCAGGGGGGGAGGAGGAGCCGTTGATGGTGACAAACTGAGTTCTGTTGGAGAGGTATGATTGAAACCATGAGAGAGCTGTACCGGTGATGCCTAGGAGGTCAGATAGACGGTTGAGGAGGATTGTGTGGGAAACTGTATCAAAGGCGGCGGAGAGGTCAAGGAGGATGAGGATACTGATTTTACCGGAGTCTGCAGCGATGAGGAGGTCGTTAGTGATCTTGATTAGGGCGGTCTCTGTGCTATGATGTGTTCTGTAGGCTGACTGAAGGGGTTCGTAGAGCTCATGGTTGGACAGATGCAGATGGAGCTGGGCAGCCACTGTATACCCACACAGTGTGGAACCAGGCCTGCTTACCTATACCCACACAGTGTGGAACCAGGCCTGCTTACCTATACCCACACAGTGTGGAACCAGGCCTGCTTACCTATACCCACACAGGGTGGAACCAGGCCTGCTTACATATACCCACACAGTGTGGAACCAGGCCTGCTTACATGTACCCACACAGTGTGGAACCAGGCCTGCTTACCTATACCCACACAGGGTGGAACCAGGCCTGCTTACCTATACCCACACAGGGTGGAACCAGGCCTGCTTACATATACCCACACAGTGTGGAACCAGGCCTGCTTACATATACCCACACTGGCTCCCTTTAAATGATTTTAACACTGTACATGGGACCAGCCTGTTTCCACATATACATGGGATAGTGAGCATGCCAGGTTCTAAATGTTCACACGGTAATGGAGCCAGCCGCGGTGTCACTCACCATTTCGTCACAAAGTCGTGGAAGTCTGAAGTGAAGATGCCGTGCGGCAGTCTGGGGGGAGGCTGTGTGAGAGAGAGCAAAAAGACAGGAAGTGAGAGAGCAAAAGGACAGGAAGTGAGAGCAAAAGGAAGTGAGAGAGCAAAAGGACAGGAAGTGAGAGAGCAAAAAGAAGTGAGAGCAAAAGGACAGGAAGTGAGCGCAAAAGGAAGTGAGAGAGCAAAAGGACAGGAAGTGAGAGCAAAAGGAAGTGAGAGAGCAAAAGGACAGGAAGTGAGAGAGCAAAAAGAAGTGAGAGCAAAAGGACAGGAAGTGAGAGAGCAAAAGGACAGGAAGTGAGAGCAAAAGGAAGTGAGAGAGCAAAAGGACAGGAAGTGAGAGAGCAAAAAGAAGTGAGAGCAAAAAGACAGGAAGTGAGAGCAAAAGGAAGTGAGAGAGCAAAAGGACAGGAAGTGAGAGCAAAAAGAAGTGAGAGAGCAAAAAGAAGTGAGAGCAAAAGGACAGGATGTGAAGGAGAATAAGAAAAGGAAATGAAGGGGAAAAAAGAACAGGAAGTGAGGGGGGGGGGGGGAAGTGTCAGAAAAGAGAGACCCTCCCTGACCTCGTTCACGATGTAGTCCAGCAGCTCAAAGATGGCCATGGCCGGTCCATGGCCTGGAGAAGAGAGAGAGAAACACTTCAATCACCTGCACACAACTCACACATTTCCTGCTCCACTCAGCACAATACTGCATGTGTCCGTTTACATCTACAGATTACATTTTTACATTTAATCCACATGGATATTTCACTGAATCAATTCAGGTCAAGTACCCCAGTGTGCCCCAGCTGAGAATCAAACCCACAAACTGAGTTAGAAGCCCAGTTCCATAACCACTGCACTACACAGTAGGCCAACTCTGACAGGTGGGGATCGACTACATGATTGACACTTACAGCATTAGTGACCACGGTAACAGCAGTATCAGTAGCAACAGAAGCATTAGCAATAACATTAGCGATAGTGTCTACATCTGCATCAGGGACAACAGCAATAACAGCAGCAGCAGAGACAACAGTCCAGGCGCTCACCGCTGACAGGCCGGCTTGGGGGTCGGGGTCTGGGGGAGGTGCTGTGCCTCTCCCCATCGCCGCCCTCCTTTATGGGCCTCCCAAAGATGGCCTCCAGCTCCTTGGCCTCGGGCGGGGGGATGGGGTAGCGGCCGATTGAGAGCTCCACCAGAGAGAGGCCCATGCTCCAGACATCAGACTGCACAGAGTAGTGTGTACCCTGCAGTCTCTCCGGCTGTGTGAGAGATGGGGAGGAGTCAGCCAGAGAAACCGCACGGCTCAACACACAGAAACCGCACGGCTCAACACACAGAGAAACCGCACGGCTCAACAACACAGAGAGACCGCACGGCTCAACACACAGAGAGACCGCACGGCTCAACACACAGAGAAACCGCACGGCTCAACAACACAGAGAGACCGCACGGCTCAACACACAGAGAGACCGCACGGCTCAACACACAGAGAAACCGCACGGCTCAACACACAGAGAAATCGCACGGCTCAACACACAGAGAAACCGCACGGCTCAACACACAGAGAAACCGCACGGCTCAACACACAGAGAGACCGCACGGCTCAACACACAGAGAGACCGCACGGCTCAACACACAGAGAAACCGCACAGCACAACATCTGCCCTTTCACTTTTTCTTCACAAACTCAGTTTGACGAGCTAGATTTAGTGATTTTCTGAACACGCCAGACAGCGTTTTGGAAAGAGAAAAAATAATTATTGCTTTTTAATCGTTTGTTAAAGTTATGAACCAATGTTGACTGAAAATTACTTTGGTGCGTGAGGGGTATCACTGTGGGGAGTGAGGGGTATCACTGTGGGGAGTGAGGGGTATCACTGTGGGGAGTGAGGGGTATTACTGTGGGGCGTGAGGGGTATTACGGTTGGGAGTGAGGGGTATCACTGTGGGGCGTGAGGGGTATCACTGTGGGGCGTGAGGGGTATCACTGTGGGGCGTGGGGGGTATCACTGTGGGGCGTGAGGGGTATTACGGTTGGGCGTGAGGGGTATCACTGTGGGGCGTGAGGTATCACTGTGGGGCGTGAGGGGTATTACTGTGGGGCGTGAGAGGTATCACTGTGGGGCGTGAGAGGTATTACTGTGCGTTTGCACACCAGTACTTCCATTTTGGCAGAATTTACCTGTCACCAATGAGCAAGGTTTTTTCTATTTTACAAAATAAAATGAGTTCTGAAAGACAGTGACAAATTTGGCCATTATCTTTCCGAGATATGTTTCATGGATCGAGTGAATCCTAAAGGAAGGTGGTCTGCAGGTTTCCGGGCCGTGTAACGAGGGCTGACTCACCGACATGTACGAGCGTGTTCCCACAAAGGAGTTGGCCATGGAGTCGATGAGCTGGCCGCTGACGCCGAAATCGCAGAGCTTGATCTCCCCACGCGAGTTCACCAGAATGTTGGACGGCTTCACGTCTGTGGGGGGGCGGATAAAAAAATCTGTATACGTGTCTGTAAAAGCGTGCACTCACTCACTCACACACTCACAGACACACACACAGACACACACACAGTGCGTTACCTCTGTGCATTATCTGGTGTTTTTCCCGCAGGTAAGCTAGCCCTCTCAGAACCTGTCAGAGATATTACAGAGAGATTGAGATGACACTCAAACGCAACATCCTGTCAATCACTCTGAAGGTGTGCCTGCCTATGCAACCAAACCCGCACCCCCTCCCCCCACTTCATGTGAATCACACGCACTCCGAATTCTCCACCTTCCTCACGTACAAATGGCCCCACCGCTGGCTTTCCCCCCCACACAGATTTAAATTCCAGATTAGTGCTCCCTGTCCGCCTTGTACAATGGCGAGGCAAAGCTGACGTGTTCATGTGCAGAAGGAAAACTAGCGCAACCTGGACAATGAACATGCTGGCCCCTCCCCCTCTCATCTTAGACACAGCCGTTAAGCGAAGATGAAACCCGCAACACTGAGCTCTGCTAAGCAGTGCTGAGAAACCACTGTGTTACTACTGCAATGAGTAGAGTTGGGAATACTGTGAAATACTCTCTGCTATGAGTAGAGTTGGGAATACTGTGAAATACTCTCTATGAGTACAGATGGGAATACTGTGAAATACACTGCTATGAGTAGAGTTGGGAATACTGTGAAATACTCGCTGCTATGAGTAGAGTTGGGAATACTGTGAAATACTCGCTGCTATGAGTAGAGTTGGGAATACTGTGAAATACTCGCTGCTATGAGTAGAGTTGGGAATACTGTGAAATACTCGCTGCTATGAGTAGAGTTGGGAAAACTGTGAAATACTCACTGCTATGCTGACTTTTCCTAGGATCTCTTCGGGAATTCTCCGGGCCTCTTTCAGCACCTGATCCAGGGATCCCCCATCCTGCAGGGGAAACAAAAAACACATTTACACCCAACCCCAAGTCCCTGTGTGCGTGTGTGTGCATACAATTGACTCGGGTTTGTATGAGACTTATTTACCTCGAATTTACTTTCATGGCCAAGTACTGTTCTTCTAGCTTTGATAACAGACTTGTAAACTGCTGTTAAATGTGCGCGTGTGCGTCTGTTTGTGTGAGTGTGTGTGTGTATGTGCTTGTGTGAGTGTGTGTCTGTGTTTGTTTGCGTGTGTTTGTGTGTATGTGCTTGTGTGTGTGTGTGTGTGTGTTTGCATGCGTGTTTTTTTTGTCTGTGTGTGTTTATTTGCGCGCGTGTGTGTGTGTTCACGCAATAAGAATCATAAATGAACGACAGCGCAGTATCAGCTGCTTAGAGCCCCAAATTATGCAACCTTCGGTTTCCCTTGGCAACGTACCATGTGCTCCATACAGATGCTGATCTCGCCATCGCTGTAGAAGGCTCCGTAGAAACCCACGATGTAGGGAGAGCTACACTCGTGCAAAACCTGCAGCTCCCGGATGATCTGGTTCCTGATGGCAGGTTTGATCTCCAGGTGGATCAGCTGGGGGGGGGGGGGGCAAGCCCACAGTGACAAGTCTCTCACACAAGCTCTCCTCTCTCACACACACGCTCTCCGCTCTCACACACAAGCTCTCCGCTCACACACACACGCTCTCCGCTCTCACACACACGCTCCCCGCTCACACACACACGCTCTCCGCTCTCACACACAAGCTCTCCGCTCACACACGCTCTCTCACACACACACACACGCTCTCTCACACACACACGCTCTCTCACACACACACGCTCTCTCACACACACGCTCTCCGCTCTCACACACAAGCTCTCCGCTCACACACACACGCTCTCCGCTCTCACACACACGCTCTCTCACACACGCTCTCTCACACACACGCTCTCCGCTCTCACACACAAGCTCTCCGCTCACACACACACGCTCTCCGCTCTCACACACAAGCTCTCCGCTCACACACACACGCTCTCCGCTCACACACACACGCTCTCCGCTCTCACACACAAGCTCTCCGCTCACACACGCTCTCTCACACACACACACACGCTCTCACACACACACGCTCTCTCACACACACACGCTCTCACACACACACGCTCTCTCACACACACACGCTCTCTCACACACACGCTCTCTCACACACACGCTCTCCGCTCTCACACACAAGCTCTCCGCTCACACACACACGCTCTCCGCTCTCACACACAAGCTCTCCGCTCACACACACACGCTCTCCGCTCTCACACACACACGCTCTCTCACACACACACACACACGCTCTCTCACACACACACACACACGCTCTCTCACACACACACGCTCTCTCACACACACACGCTCTCTCACACACACACGCTCTCTCACACACACACGCTCTCTCACACACACACGCTCTCACACACACACGCTCTCTCTCACACACACGTGCTCTCTCTCACACGCACACGCTCTCTCACACACACACGCTCTCTCACACACACACACACGCTCTCTCACACACACTCGCTCTCTCTCTCCCTCCCTCAAACTCACACTCTCTCCCTCCCTCAAACTCACACACACTCCCTAAAATGTTTTATTGGCTTGAATGGTTCATAACACTGTAAACTGCATTTTACAATCTAAATAAAATTAAATAAATACATTCTCAAATTAGGAACGGGTAGACAATAATGCTAATGTACATACATATATACATACGGTGCTTTTCCCCTATGCCTTTGGTTCTCTGTCTCTCTCAAACTCACACACTCGTTCTCTCGCAAATTAAGATACACTCTCTCTCTCATGCTCTCTCTCTCTCTCTCTCTCAAACTCACATACACCCTCCCTCTCAAACTCACTCTCTCATCCCTCCCTCCCTCTCTCACCTTCCTGGCCATCACCAGGCTGGAGGGTTTGTGGCGGACCTTGTTGACGACCCCGCCGTTGCCAGCACCGAGCTCGCAGATGCGGTGGAAGTCGTCGTCCTTCAGTTCGCCCACCTTGGCCTTCTGGGTAAGGAAAGCCTCCAGACGCTTCTTCTGCTGCACGTCCAGGTCCATCTCCCCAAGCTTCTTCTGAAGAGCCTCCAGATTGGCCCTGAGGGGTGGGCAGGGCAGAGTGGGGCGGGGTGGGGCACGGGGGGGTACAGGGTGGGTATGGGATGGGGGGAGTGGTACATGTCGGGAATCGGATGATACAGAAAAGGGTTGGGGGAGCCAGAGAAAGAGATACATTTAACCGTTAGCCTGAACATAAGGCACCCAGAACGGCCATCTTTCTCTGATGTACATCGACTTTTATTTTGAATTTTTAAAACCGTTTTCTTTACCTCCCAATTTGAAACTGCCAGTTTCTATTTGCAGGCCAAGTTAATCTCTACAACGCTCTCTGAGAGCACAGACAAGCATCCGCGACACTCACGCACCAGCTTGTGGGGTCTCAAGGCACAGCTGTCACTAGTGAAATCTACAGTAATAACCAGACCGATGTTTTAAAACGTGATTAAAACAAGAGGAAAAATTAAATATAACTACTGGACCCTCCACCGGCGACTTTACAAGTCATGCCACATCAAAGGAGATCAGCAGACTGAAGGGTATAATCTCCCAGCTTCTATTGCACGCCACTCAAAAGGGCTGCAAAAGGCACTGAAAAAGAACTGAATTTCAGGACGAATGACGGAAGGCTGAATGACTATTTTGTTTGATATTCATCATTGCCTTAAGTAACTCATCACCAAACATTTCTAACGCCATATGGCCCATTGCTAGCCGTGCCCGTGCCACTAGTTTATCTCAAGCAACACGTTTTCAGTTCCCGTAACTGAGTACATATATTCCATAAAGGGTTTAAAGTGAAATGCATCAAACATGCCAGTTTCATTTCAACAACTCATTACATAATTAGCTATCAAACGCTGACAAAACACTGCGAGTCTCCTATAAAACAGTCCCAATACACACTATTTATGCACTAAAGTACATCAACTCACTCGGTGGCAGCATCAATCGTGGTGGAGGCAGTCTGTCCATCTCCGCAAGGCGTGATATTTAGGGGAACAGGTCTTCTTTTGGCGGGCATGGCGACTTCAAGTGACTTCAGGACCTCTTCAAAAGTTTCTGGTTTGCAAATCAAACAGACTTGCAACTTTCCTTTGTGAAAAAATAAATAAATAAATAAAAGTTCAACAATTTATTTTGCAGCTACCTACGTAAGTATAGGCTTTGCCAGTTAGCTAACGTCAACTAGATTGATACTTGGCTAACTACCACATGCAAATGACTATGCAATGCTAAACACAGCGATATCAGGACCGGGTTTTCTCTGCCAAACACGGAAAAGACCTCGACTGCCTTATGCTAGTCGAACGGTACTGATCCATGCTATGGCTAGCAAGCAAGCTACTGACAGACAGGAAGGCAAAGGGGCCTCGCTAATGTTGATACTAATGTGCTAATAGTCAATGTCAGGTGCAGAAAGGTGGCAAAGGACACTCTCTCACCCTCTCACTCCCTCTCACTCTCTCTCACTCGCCTGGCTAACACATTGTAAACGCTCGCGGCTAAAGACAGAAGTTTGCTGGCGAGGAACATTAAGACCAGAGAGTAGAAACTGCGTAAAAGCTTTTACCCGTTAGCCGTCTAATCCGATGGGTCTTGATTGTTCCAAGATGAGCTAGCTGGCTAACTAGCTTCCTATCAACCCTGGAAATAGCTCAGCTCGGCTCGCCTACACAGCAGCTAGCTAGGTAGCCAACCCTGCAAGCAGGCTAGTTAGCTATGCCTCTCCCAATAGTGTGCAGTTAGTGTGCAAGCTACTGGAGCAAATATAAAATGTGGACAAAATCCATCAGCACATTTCGTTTTTTTCCCAATCTCTTCCTCTCCGACTTGTAAGACGGAACCGAATCGGCTCGCGTTGCTCGTCTCAGCACGGCCCTGGTCTGGTCTGGTCTGTGCCTGGCTTGGGTCTGGTGGGCAGCACCGGAGGGAGGTCAGTTAACGCCGGTGACAGCGACTGCTCGAGCCCGTGAGTATTCGTTCGGCCCAGGCGAGGTGTGGCCGCAGATGTCCCGGGGTAGAGCACGCGCAAGCGGGGGGCGCGGCTCTGTTCTGTTCGCTGGAGACTCAGGTTCGGGGGATGGGGGGGGGGGGGGGTTCTGGTCCAGGAAGCAACACCTAAAGCAGGAGGAGTGCTGCGCAATCTCGCGAGATCGCACACTGAACGTTACCACACCAGCGGGCCCCTTCGGAGAACATGCCAACTGTTTGGGCGACACGAAAGGCACGTGTCAGTCCCACTTTAGACTTTCAATTACTCATCAGGATCGTGTGTAAATAACTAGTCAGTCTCTGAATTAACTCACTTATTCTTTTATTTATTATTACAAATACAAAAATATAACTTCAATAAATTAAAAAGAAAACGGCCTTGTTAACCCGAAAAGTGTTACTGATAGATTCACACAGAAATATCTCAACAATTGTGAGCAAAATCATTTGTAGAGTCTCTGGACCACACAAGCAGACGTCCACAGGTGTGACTTCCAAGTATGGAAAAAGTTGCCAGTTTGAACTGATAAGGGAAAACTCCCCGCACCCCAAAGCAGCTGCCTACTTCTTTGAAAAAATGAAAGGGATAAGAAAGTGTTCAGGTTCAGACATGCATTTGCGAGGTGTGTGTAGTAAGAGGTCTAACATTGGACTCGTTTCTGTTGTGCATTGTGAGTGTGCCAGCAAGTGGAGTCGAATCACAGCTTGATAAAATATTATTTATTAATGTTTTGTTGGGCTTTTTTTAATATGAACATATAAAAAGACAACACAGAACATTTACATCAGTAATTGCAAGCCACTGCCGCGCTACATCCCCCGGGGCAACATTTTCACACACCGCTGTCAAAAGATGTTCTCCAACACTGCAGAAATTCAACAGCCATTTTTAAATTATCCCCCAGATTAAACAGTCCCAAGTGCATATTAAAAAAATAAAATAAAAAAGAGACCATTTTTGGAAAAGACCATTTCCCATTAAATAAACTGTATGCAGTATTCCATAATTTTCCAACTACACTACAAATCCCAGACACCACTGCGGCTTTGAGAACTTTGAGAAGCCAGGGTTCCAGAAACAATTAGAATTATGGCAAATGAATGCATGGTTATGCTCATGGCCCCCCCCCCCCCCCGCACAGCACATTACGAGGAAAAATAAATCTTTTTTTTTTTGCTTTTATTTTTCATAATACAGTAAAGGACAAATTAGCACGTAGAAGGGCCTAGAAACACACGGCCGCTGTTACGGAAAATTAGCGATGGTGAGATTTTTTTTGTTGTTGTTGCAAACTCAAGATTCTTCCAGTAAATTTTAATCCAATATTGCTTCTTACCAGTCAAATGGTCACAAAGTACTACAGTAGGTTTCTTATTAGCAGGTGTTAAATCCACAGCGGACTAGTGTTGTTACAGTACAAGAAATGATAAATCGGTGGGAATGCACTGGAATACCAGAGGTAAAAATTCCCGCTATAGAATCCCTAATTGTGGATCTCGGTTTCCTACCTGAGCTCCTTCGGCTAGCTCAGCGGTGCCCAATAATGTGCCGTGGAGCAGGTTTTCATTCTGACCAATCACTACACCTGCTCTGCTAATTTCACCAATAGGTTCCCTCCTCTCTGGTTGAAGGTGTGTTAGTGAAATCAGCAGGTGTGGCGTGGCGGTTGGTTGGAATGAAAACCTTGCATGCTCTCTGCCCTCCATGGCTCGTGACTGGGCACCACTCAGCTAGAATTATGATCCTCTGCAGGAGACGGAAAGACACTAGTTTCCAAATCGCACTTGGAACGGGCGAGTGAACCCATTCCTGAGCCGTCAAGGGCCACCCAGGAGCAGAAGGGAAGCGTTTTATCATCCAAAAAGGTCTCCCTTTCAGCCCTGTAGGACGATGGGAGGGGCCGCCCTCAGCCTTTTCTAACAGGTCAAGCCCTTCAGTGAAGCGTTTCCCCCCCAAATCTAAGTTTGAACCCACTAGTGTGCAAGTTCCAACTTACACATCCGTGAGGTGAGTCTTACAAGCGCAGCCAATCCCATCGCAAACAAAGATCGCCCACGACAACGGCGGGAAGAGTAGTTTCCGACTCCCGTTTCGCACAGAGCTGAGGGGTCAATAAAGGTCATGGCTATCCACCTGTGCCACCCAAAGACTCCCCTGCTTCCAACTGTCATCTGAGTCACAGGACTTGTATCTACTAATCACCGCTAGGGGGTGACGCTGCACAGATCTACTGATCTATTGGATATTCATAACACTGCATTACCTTATTTTTATGTATACCTAACTCATTTTCATTATTAATAGCAATATTCAAAAACTATCGGCTGTACAATTAGCAGCCGTTAGACGCTCCCAAACACACATACACACAGATCCGTAGAGACAAGCACAGATCCGTAGAGACAAGCACAGATCAGTGTTCTCCAGGTAGACGAGCTACATGTCGCAGGGTAGGAGATGCCGATCCACATACCGCAGGCCTTTCCCAAACTTATGAGTCATGTTAACAAATCAAAACTGACTGAACAGAGCAGATTGCAGAACAAAAGATGCTTTCATCGCCCCCTTGTGGCTGGAGAATGAAAAGGCAAGAGAAAAAGAAAAAGTAAGATAAACTCAAGAGCATTTAAATAGATCAGACAGCGAGCTCAATTTAAAGCAGGGCTCCCCAACCCTGTTCCTGGGGATCTACCATCCCGTAGGTTTTAATTTCCACCCTAATTTGGCACACCTGATTCTACTACAATGAGATCTCTAGCTGTTGAATGAGGTGTGCTTTGTTAGGGTTGGAGTGAAAACCTACAGGAACAGGGTTGGGCAGCCCTGGTTTAAAAGATAAGCCATCCACATTATTTCCTGACCAGCGAATGTCTGCTGCATATCTGCACAGCCCTAGTAACAGGAAGACAAGGGGTGACTGTAGCCCCGACATTGGCAATGTAAACATGGCCTTGCAACATTTAAATTGCCTAATTATTCAATTTAAAGTTGATTTTAATCAAAATAATTTTGTGGAAAAAAAATAAAAAGATCCAGCAGTCATAATTGCGTATAAATATTTTCAGAAAACAAATGCAGAACTTCATTCCCTGTACATATATAATTATCCCACAGCACTACAGCATTTTAATGAGCATGCATAACTTCTTTCATCTTCTCTTCCCATCTCTCCCCATCTCTCCCGCTCCGTACTCACGCGCACACACACACAACACACGCGCGCTCACACACACGCACACTTATATGCACGTACGCAAACACACTCGCACAGGCACGCGCACGCACAAGCATATCTCATGTACTCGCGGCTTAGTGCGCTGCTCTCCATTGACCTGCGTTTACAGAGGGATTTCTGCAGTGTTCCTGGCCAGGTGTACCCCACCTGTGTCAACCTGAACAGTGACAGGCCCTGAAAGGGAGACAGTGCAGGGACTCTACTCACGAGATCCCCAGCGAACCGCTGCCACCCCAAACCCAGAAAAGCCTCAGCTCTGATGGTTTTACTTAGCAGTTAAGTAGTTCAGCTGTTTTTTTTATTATTTGTTTATCCCTTTCGTGGTATTCCAAAGATGTAGCTCCATTACGTCAGTGTTGGGATAGCAGCTCTTTGTGTTGGTTTTTTTGTTTGTTTGATTTTTTGCAGTGGCGTTTCGGGAAGCATAGCATATGCAAATACTGACTGAGTGAGCGAGTGTGTGTCTCTTTAAGAGAGGGACGTAGAGGAGGAAATTATTAAATGCCCTTTTTTGGCCCCACCCCTCAACCTCCCCAAGTCCCGCCCCTTTTACACCTCCCCGGTCAGTCTATGGGTCCTGGTGGTCAGTACGCAGTGACCAGGTCCTTATCGTAGCGACATCTGCCTTTTTTGGGAGGCGGGCTGTCCTGGCTGTCGTCCGTGTCCTCGCTATCCCCCGCCCCGCCCCCACCCTCCTCTTCCTCAGAGAACGTGTCCTCTGTCAGGTCCACCACCGCTGCTGGCGCTGAGGCGCCTGTAGGGGGCGCTGCTGCTCCACTCTGATTGGAGCTGCTGTGTGCCGGGGAGTGACCGTTAGCCTCCGGGGAAGCTGGGAAGGGAGGGGAGAGAACAACTCTGTCATCTGAGTTTGAGAGAGAGAGAGAAAGCGTGTGTGTGAGTTTGAGAGAGAGAAAGCGTGTGTGTGAGTTTGAGAGAGAGAAAGCGTGTGTGTGAGTTTGAGAGAGAGAAAGCGTGTGTGTGAGTTTGAGAGAGAGAAAGCGTGTGTGTGAGTTTGAGAGAGAGAGAGAGAGCGTGTGTGTGAGTTTGAGAGAGAGAGAGTGTGTGTGTGAGTTTGAGAGAGAGAGAGCGTGTGTGTGAGTTTGAGAAAGAGAGAGCGTGTGTGTGAGTTTGAGAGAGAGAGAGCGTGTGTGTGAGTTTGAGAGAGAGCGCGTGCGTGTGAGTTAGAGAGAGTGTGTGTGTGTGTGAGTGAGTGAGAGAGCGTGTGTGTGAGTGAGAGAGCGTGTGTGTGAGTGAGAGAGAGAGCGTGTGTGAGTGAGAGAGAGCGTGTGTGAGTGAGAGAGAGCGTGTGTGAGTGAGAGAGAGCGTGTGTGAGTGAGAGAGAGCGTGTGTGTGAGTGAGTGAGTGAGCGTGTGTGTGAGAGAGTGTGTGAGTGAGTGAGTGAGAGAGAGAGACAGAGAGAGTGTGCATGCGTGTGTATACGACAGTGACACATTTTGTGTTGTTTTGGCTCTGTGCTCCAGCACATTGGATTTGAAATGGAACAGTGACTATGAGGTCCCACACTATTCCAGTGTAATTTACAGCTTAATCTAGTCCCACCCCCAAATTCCCATAGAGATCCATTCAAATGCAGAGACGTTATAGTATTGTAAGACTACATGAAAATAATATATCATAAATAATATAATATATCAGGAGTCTTTTGATGTTGTTGGGTCAAAGACATCAGGAAGTTATGGCATGCAAAGGACATGCAACCAAATATTAAATATGACTATTTAAGTTTATGTTAATTTGTCCAATTACGTTTGGTGCCCTAAAATGGGGGGGGGGGGGGGCTATGTATAAAAATGGCTACAATTGCTACATGGTTCACGATATGGACGTAAAAACCCTCAAAAGTCAGCTGAACGTCTGCCCTTTAACCTCATAGTCACTGTTAGAGCCAAAACAAGCACAGAGCCAAAACAACACAAAACGTGTCACTGTCCTAACACTGTTGCTGTGCACTGTATACAGACGGATGACAAATTAAAGGAAAAAAGCCAACAGAGAGGGGGTCCGGTGGCTCTTATGCTGGGGGGGCATTTTCTTGCCATGGTTTGGGTTCACTTGTCCCCTTAGAGGGAAGGGTCACTGCAAATCAATAAAGTTATTCTGAGTGATCCTATGATGAAACTTATCTATCCTGATGGGAGTGGTCTCTTCCAGGATAACAATGCCCCCATCCACAGGGCACAAGGGGTCACTGAATGGTTTGATGAGTATGAAAATGATGTGAATCATATGCTATGGCCTTCGCAGTCACCAGATCTCAACCCAGATTTTGGACCGACGTGTTAAGACAGCGCCCTCCAGCACCATCATCAAAACCCCAAATGAGGGAATAACTTTTGGAAAAAGTAGAGTTCCAGAGACTAGAATCTATGCTAGACGAGAGGTAGAATCTACGCTAGACTAGAGGTAGAATCTACGCTAAGGCGCATTGGAGCTGTTATGGCGGCTCGTGGTGGCCCAACACCTTACTAAGACACTATGTTGGTTTTTCCTTTAATTTGTCACCCGTCTGTATGTATATGTGTATGTGTATGTATATGTACATGTACGTGCAGTTCTTACATATGTCCAGCAGGGGGCACTCGGGTGTGCTGCTGCGCTCCTTCTCCTCTTCACGGATGGGCCTCCAGGAGCCGTCGGCCAAGTACTCAATTTCCTCTACATCCTCAGTCTCCTTCAGGATCTCCGACAACAGTCTGGAGAGCGCACGCATGCACACACACACACACACACACGCACACGCACACATGACACACGACACACGACACACACACAGGTCAAAGAAGCATTTGAAATACTCCGGATATGCAAAATTTGAAATCTCTTCTGTACATCCCAGACTTTTCTAATTTAGCAATGTTACTAAACAAAATGTACGCTCACATGACAGCATTTCCTTCTGAATACCATCCATCCATCCATCCATCATCTAACCTGCTTATTTCTGGTGAGCGTCACAGGGGGGGCGTACCCCCTGGACAGGTCGCCAATCCCTCGCAGGGCGCACACACACCGTTCACTCACACACTCATACCCATGTGGACACAGGGAGAACGTGCAGACTCCACACAAAAATTAAAACCCACGGCTGTGTCCGAATCAGAGCTCCATCTACTGTGTCCGGTTTACTATGTACTAGCATACTGTGTACTGCTGACTGCATACTGTATACTGCTGACTGCATACTGTTTAGAGACGAGCAGTATGCAAAAAATATCCTCCATACCAGGGGTAGGCAACCCTGGTCCTAGAGAGCCGCAGGGTCTGCTGGTTTTTGTTTTCACCTTAAACACAGCAACTAATTAGACCAAAGAAACCAGGTGAGGTGAGTTAACTGTGTAATCAACTGCTCTAATTGACCAATTAAGTGGTGAGTAACAACAAAAACCAGCAGACCCTGCGGCTCTCTAGGACCAGGGTTGCCTACCCCTGCTCCATACCATTATCTGCAAAAACCCAGGAATAAGTACATCATCCGGGGATATTAAAAACACTATTTTCAGAACTTTCACATACCGTCAGTCACCTACAGAAATGTAACACACGCACGCATGGGGTGGACGATACTGCCTAAAAATAATATACAGATATTTTCTGGCACTTTGACAATGTCGATATTTCAGCTTTTTAAAAATGTAATGGTAACATTTTATGCTCCAGCTTCCAACGTAAGTTTAAAAAGCCAACCATGCTAACCAAGTTAAATGAAAAGGCCTTTTTCAATGAAAGCATCAGACTTTAAAGTAAAAAAAAAAAGCACCTTAAAAATCAACAAATGCTAAATGAATGCATAAAATAAATTATACATCCACAACCATTTCCTCAGTTGACCTTAAATAATGAATAAATAAAAATATTTGAAAGAAATCATATGAAATTTATGGAATATTAGTCATCAAAACATTCAAATGAAACAGCATTAACAGTTGCACAGTAACATTCAAATTAACTTAGATTATTATTAAATTAATGGGTCATCTTTTGTGTCGGTAACTTGGGACTTTTTGCGGGAGCATGGCTCACAAAGCTTCATAATCTGCATATTACCTGGAAGATTAATGCAAAGAAGGTGAAACCGGTTTGTTGTAGAACTGTTTGCAAAGCACCCTCTCCTGTTTGGTATCAGTTAGTTAAAATCCAAACCATCTCCAGACAACTGAATTTGAACCACATTGAGGAATTACATTTTCATCGGGCTCTTCAGAGGTACAGGTTGCTTTCACGGCCTTCTTAAAAATGTTCTAGTTGCATCACTCATTTTGGAGTGTGGAGTTTTCAGCCACACAGGGTGTAATGCGCACGTGATTGAAGTAATAATCGCTTTCAGTTCAGGTGATCAATAAAATGGAACTCGTTTGGAAGCAGTATTAGGTCTCGTAATATGGACATGTTTGAGTCAGCTCGAAGGGGGCAGGTCTGAAACACACACGCACACACACACACACGCACACACACACACACACAGTGGGCGTACCCGTCGATTGTGAGCAGCTCAAAGGGGGCGGTCTGAAACACGCGCACGCACGCGCACACACACACGCACACACACACACGCACACACACACACACACACCAAGTGGGCGTACCCATCGATGGTGAGCAGCTCAAAGGGGGCGGTCTGAAACACGCGCACGCACGCACGCACGCGCACACGCACACGCACACGCACACGCACACGCACACACGCACACGCACATGCACACACACAGTGGGCGTACCCGTCGATTGTGAGCAGCTCAAAGGGGGCGGGCTTGTCGCACACGGGGCAGGTCCAGGTGGGCTTCTTCTCGTTCATCTGCAGGAAGAAGACGGCGTCGAAGCACTGCAGGTGTGCGCAGGTAAGCACCCGACATGGCACGCCCAGGCGCATCTTAACCAGCTGGGAGGGGAAAGGGGGAGGAGTCTCTCGTAAAAGCATTTCCTTTGTTTATGGATTTATCTTTTGGTTTGAGGGAAAGAACTGGCAGAAGAAGTTTTTATTATTTAATACATTATTATTACAATAATAACAATCGAGCCGTGTTGAAAAGGACACAGTAGTGTACCACCCCCAGACATGCGGGGCTCCGAACCCCCCAGACACTCGGGCCGTGACTGAATACGATCCCTTCACCCTCTCACGAATGGGGGCAATTAAAATACCCGCTTTGTTTAGGGGATTCAGGAGCACACTCATCTGCAGAACTGTGCTCTCCTCCGACAATGTCAGGAAGTAAAAACCACAACTAGAGCAGTGCATACTCTTTTTTTTTTTGTGAATAATATCTTCATTCATAATCAACACCAGGGCTGTTTCTAGACTGCTTTGATTGAGGGGGCATGAAGAGATGTTGGTGGGGCAGAAGGGGGGATGAAGTAGTGGGGGTCTGGGGGTCGTCCCCCACAAAGATTTGAGCCTTTTAAAACTCATTTCCTGCATTTCTACACAAACTCACACAGGGCATTTTCTAAAAGTGTTTAATTTATGAACATTTTGAAGATTTTTTCCCCCCCCAAAGCCCTAGATGAGATTTGAGATGCTTTCATATAAAGCTAAAGTATAGGCTAATCAGTACATTAGTGGATAGGTTAATTTTATTACATTTTAAACCCACCTCCACCCTGCTCATCGTATAGTAGGTCATCTTTATTTATGCCCAATAATATCAAATCATTATCTAATCTTATATGGAAACAAGTATATTAAAGATGAGCTATATTTCTCCATCATTTCAGTCTCTTTGTGCTATTTTTTATTTACATGTGAAACTATGTTACTGTAACTGGCTCATCATTTTCATTAATATTTTAGACATACCCCCCCCCTCTGTTGATGGCTGTCATTTCGCCATGTGAGCGATAGAGAACGTGAGAGAGACAGATATGATAGTGTATTTTAATATATGTGAAGTATTCCAAATTTTGAGGAAAGTATAGGCTGACTAGCCAACACGCAGCAGTAGGCTAGCTAACACACACACACACACACACACACACACACACACGTAACATGTAATCAATCCATTTAAAGACGGAGACTCTCGCCACTATCCTCAACTCACTGAGTAAGCTAGGCTAGCGAATATTATATCCTAAGCAATGCGTAACAGTTAGTTATCAAGCAGACAGTATAGATTGATCAAGAAAAGTTACCGCTCTCTCGCTGCGTCTCCATGCGTTATTATATGGCCAAACCAACCAATCAGATATTAGAAAAATGTATTATTCCTGTGTGGCATTTTTATGATTGGCCGAATCGTCTGTAGCTCTGATAGCCTACTGAAGGCGCTACAGGATTGTCGGATTTTATTTGTTCTGAATTTGGCTTTGGGGGGGCAAGCGGAGAATTTGGGGGGACACTTTGTAACCATTGTCATATGTAAAATTATTGATATTCTCAATAAAAAATTAAAAAATATTACAAACTACTCACTAGTTGGGACAGTTTTGCAGGATGTATTTCGCACACTGCTTGCAAAGTGAGGGGACAGGGCACATGGTAAACAGGGGTTTGAGTGGACAGGGGACAGGGCACATAGTAGACAGGGGTTTGAGTGGACAGGGGACAGGGCACATAGTAGACAGGGGTTTGAGTGGACAGGGGACAGGGCACATAGTAGACAGGGGTTTGAGTGGACAGGGGACAGGGGGCAGGGATCATATTCGGTCACGCCCTCGTAATGCTGGAGCTGTGCGTTTCAACCGGAGGGGGTCATCAGAGGTCAGAGACTCACCGGACAGATGAGCGACACGCATAGTCCCGTGGTGGCAATCTCGCTCTCGGGATCAAACCGGAGCTTGTCCCGGACTGGAGACAAAAGACAGCATCGACAAAATAAACTTAATATCATAAATATGTTAAAATGATAAATACACTACTACATGGCCAAAAGTATATGGACACAGGCTTTAATATGGAGTTGGCTCCCCCTTTGCTGCTATAACAGCTCTACTCTCCTGGGAAGGCTTTCCACAGGCTATACAAATTGTTTTATTTATTAGCGGTTATCAAATAACAACAAAGACTAAAGTTAATCGTCATGTTTAATCTTTATTTAAGTAAATGAAACAGAACAAGGACACAGAGTGTCATAGATGCGAAGCAACAAACATTCGTTTTTTTGAAACATGACACACTGTGGTAATCAGTTTTGCGATTACCTCAGCATTCATGTTTCATACAAGCACCGGCAAGGCCCCGGAGAAGCAGCCCTCTTAGCTGCCATGCAAGGCCCCGGAGAAGCAGCCCTCTTAGCTGCCATGCAAGGCCCTGTAGGAGGGGTCGTAGGGCAGCCCTCTTAGCTGCCATGCAAGGCCCCGGAGAAGCAGCCCTCTTAGCTGCCATGCAAGGCCCCGGAGAAGCAGCCCTCTTAGCTGCCATGCAAGGCCCTGTAGGAGGGGTCGTAGGGCAGCCCTCTTAGCTGCCATGCAAGGCCCTGTAGGAGGGGTCGTAGGGCAGCCCTCTTAGCTGCCATGCAAGGCCCTGGAGGAGGGGTCGTAGGGCAGCCCTCTTAGCTGCCATGCAAGGCCCTGTAGGAGGGGTCGTAGGGCAGCCCTCTTAGCTGCCATGCAAGGCCCTGTAGGAGGGGTCGTAGGGCAGCCCTCTTAGCTGCCATGCAAGGCCCTGGAGGAGGGGTCGTAGGGCAGTCCAGCGACACACTGCGCAATACATAGTTGGAGTTTCGCCCACATCCTCTAACGCCGCCCAACTAAACTCCTGTTTCCAGGATAATCGAAATGCTCGCTTGCGCTTCAGCTCATAAATTTTGTTTTTACCCGCAGCCATTTTCTCGCGAGTGAAGTCTGACAGCCATGCGTCACACTACTAGCCTACTGTTGATTGGCCAACGGCGCATGCCAATATTAGTCATTTATTTTTTACTTTTTTACCACTTGCCGGATTGGGCAAGTGAGTTTGTAGATTTACTTGCCCGGGGCGAGAGAGATTGTGTGTGTAGGAAAGAATAGGCATGTTTTTGAAAGTGATAGATTAGGTATACGTGAGAGAGGGAGAAGGTAAACGTGTGTGAGATACTCACTACGCTCACGGCAGCGCTCTGTACTCTCCACTGAGAAGTGTTTGAGTTGTGTGAAGAGCTCGGCTGCAGTAAACACCCTCACCAGGTACAGACCCACACAGTACCTCTGCAGAGAGAGAGAGAGAGAGAGAGAGAGAGAGAGAGAGAGAGAGAGAGAGAGAGAGAGAGAGAGAGAGAGAGAGAGAGAGAGAGAGAGAGAGAGAGAGAGAGAGAGAGAGAGAGAGAGAGAGAGAGAGAGAGAGAGAGAGAGAGAGAGAGAGAGAGAGAGAGAGAGAGAGAGAGAGAGAGAGAGAGATCACTCGACCCTAGAGTCAACCAGAGTCACTCATAACAACACAAAAAAATAATACATTTTATTACCCTGGGTTAAATTTGCACTGAAAATTACAAAAGTAACGCTCGCTCTGACCTTTCCAAAGTTGCCCCATGTGACCGAAATATGATTGGTTGCGGTGGAGAGTTGAAGCCAAGGTGTGATGTTGATTGGGCGACAGGGTCTGCGAGGCTCCACACCAGGTTTATTTGAGGGGTAGTAACCCTGGAAACCACAAAAAAGCATTATCCATTAAGGGCAATATGCGTACGGACGTCCGCAGAACCTGGACTCGCTCAAACTGCTTACAGTAAAACCTGGACTGGCTCAAACTGCTTACAGTAAAACCTGGACTGGCTCAAACTGCTTACAGTAAAACCTGGACTGGCTCAAACTGCTTACAGTAAAACCTGGACTGGCTCAAACTGCTTACAGTAAAACCTGGACTGGCTCAAACATAATAATGTATATAAGTGTCATCAATGTAGTAAATGGAGGCCTGTCACCTACGTCACAATTTGACCAGACACGCCCACTTTTAACGCAAACCGCCTTACTGGAAGACCAAATGCCGGTGTTCCATAACGTTATGCAAACCAAACTAATAGGCTATCACATTTAATCGGGAGGTTGCTTAATTTCCCTTGATTGCCATCATCGGAATTTGCTTTGCGCAATGCTTACAGGTAGTTCAGCAATATACAAAATATACAGTGCACAACATAACGAAACAATTTCTCAGTTTGGCGGTGTACAGAGACCGCGGCACTGCATGTATGGAGGAAATTCTTGGATGTGGAGTTTGTGCGTTGGACTGCTTGGTGACACTGGACATCTCGGGACAGCGGGGGCCATTTTTAATCATGGCTGTATTGCACTTTCATTCACTTGATTGATGTAATGATTCTGTTGGATATCTTTGTTTGATATGTTTGTTTGTGTGTTGTGGGTCCCACTGTCTATGTCTTTTTTGTTGTTGCTGGGGCTACAACTGAAGTTCCCTGCCGGGAAATAAAAGTTATTATATTCTATTCTAATAATACCAACATAAACAAATATTATAAGGAGTATCGCGGGGGTGTACGTACGAAGTAAGATTAATTATAGTAAACCCCGGAACCCTCCCAAATCTGGAACATGCATGGGCTGAAGTAGAAAGAGCTGTTCTGGGTTTTATTGAGTTATCCAGCTAGTACTAACTCAGTAATCCTGCTTTGTAGTATACCACCTTGGTAAGTAAAGTGCTTGTGCAGTTAATATGGGAGCAAAGTGATACGTTACATGTTAGGTAGGCTACAGTAGCCTACTTCAGCAATAAAACATTTTAGCTCGATGGATAGAATATAATAACTTTTTTTCCCGATAGGGAACTTCAGTTGTAGACACCATAAAAGGCAAATCAGTTCAACACAAAGTACATTTACCGTTACTTTCATTATTACTTTCAATATCATTCATTATTAATTATTGCTTAATATCGTAACGTTACATTTTATTTTCGCCCTCTTCTGGATTCTCATATTGCTCGAACCCTGCCTGGCCAGCACAGGTAGCTAATGTTTACAGTTTATCCAGTCTATTTGTGAGACATCGTACAACGTAGCACCCCTAGCAATGTAATAATAGTTCAAATGAACACTGTTTTGATGTTCACAATATGCTTGACGTATCGCATTAGGTTAACATTAATGTTTCGCAGGCGTAGCAGTCGTTCACACAAATGATATAGCTACTAACGTTAGCTAAACCAAGCGATTAATTCACTTTTAACTTTCTAACATTAAGATAATGCACATAGATGTACATTAGGCCAGCTAGTTATGTATATATTAACTGGCTAACTTTATAATTTGTTCATAAAACGTAATTTACCATTAATGATCCGAGCCTATGCTGTCTAAACTCTGCTCACCCTTTCAACCACCAGTCTCTTCTTTCGGTCGTAAAATTGAGTTCGTTCACCCTGCCTGGTGGTTTAGCTACTATGGTGAGTCCTCAAATTATCATGTAAAAGGACATTTTCGCCTTTTCCCAGTTTTATTCGCACATCAGTACGCAGTGCAGAAGTTCGTCATTGTAGGACAGCAATCATAGTAGCATTAGCATGAAACTCGTTTCATGGAGTAGCGAACACTACGAGTTCAGTGGTAACGTTAAGCGTCTCTGTTAGGGTTGGACCTCCAACATGGCGGCGCGTCCCTGTAACCATTGGTAACGACAGTTCTAGTTCTATGTGACAGGCCTCCATTGTAATGTGGGCTGATGAATAAAAGAACGCCGGAGTGTTTAACAAGTGCCGTTTACTTCAACAGGCTAACGTTAAATGTAAAGTAAAACAATAGTCCCCAGTAGCTGGCATAGTAGCATCGCTAGTATCGTAGCCGTCTCTAGCTAGCTCTGCTTTACGATATTGCCGCCAAGTGATATAAAGTAAGGAATATAATATAAATAAATGTAAATAATAATAAAGTAGCAGACATATAAATGACAGAACACAACAGTAATCGACGCACATTATGAGTTAATATTTACCAAAAATTCACTGCCGCTGTCTGTCCCGCTGAAAACCATTCAAACAGGTTGAAAGCGCAGATCGGTTTGGAACTATTGAGAGCCGCATGAACCACGTGATCGCGAGAGATAAAGAGTGTCGCAACTCTCTCTCTATGGCTCTGGGGACGGGGAAGCGGGCTGGAGATTGTTCAGGGCACTCCTGCTGCTTGTTTTGATAATATTGACGAATTGTCTAGTCGGGATAATTTTGTTTGTGCTCGTCACCATGGAGACGCATTTGCAACAACATATGTCCGCTGGATCTGCAGCAACAAAGTTTACCGTCGCTCTTCACCGGACTTGAAGACTTGAAGATGTCGGGACTGACCCAGGAGTCAGTCCCGACCAGGGAAGGGAAGGAGAAGATAACGCGGGGGAGGAGTGAGGCGGCGACTGGGAAGGCTGACGCAGTTCGGTGCTCCGTTTCGACAGTGTACAGAGACCTCAACACTGCGTGTATGGAGGAAAGTCGTGGAGGCGGAGTTTGTGTGTTGGACCGCTTAATGACACTGGACATCTCGGGGGACAGCGGGGGCTATTTTTAATCATGGCTGTATTCCACTTTAATTCACTTAATTAGTTTGATTAATGCAATGATTCTATTGAATGTCTTTATTTGATATGTTTGTTGGTGTGTTGTGGGTCTGCCCCACTGTCTATGTCTTTTTTGTTGTTGCTGGTGGCTACAACTGAAGTTCCCCAACAGGAAAATAAAAGTTATTCTATTCTAAAAGTGTCTACCAAATGAATACAATGTAATGTAATGGCTCTGCAAACATGACTCCCAGCCAGCACTTCCCCACCCCCGTGAATAAGGCAACAATGGTACAGTCCCACTTCTTACCGGCACGTGACAGTAGAACTGGTTCACCTTAACCGCAATACTAGGGGGGTACTGATCCTCCTGCACGCCGGTGGCGTCCGTGTAGCAGATTCTGAAACAGGCCACAGCATTCCACGGTCAAACAGAGTGATCTAAACGAATGAATAAATAATCGTATAAACTAAGTTTTAAAATTTTTTAAATTAAAATAAATAAAAAAACGGGACAAAAGACAGTAGCCCGTACAGAAATGGTGCATGAGAAACAATATCAAACAACCCCCCCACACACTTTTATTTATTTATTTATTTTTCTTTCTCCAATGCAGCCAGGCCAAATTTCCCCACTCTTTCACGCACTGTAAAGATGGCTATACCCTGGGCTTTGGCACGCAGTCAAACGCTTCACACAACAGAGTCATTGTTCCATGGAAAAACCCTCCCAGTGAATCCCTTAGGCGCTCCTTTGTGCGACGGCACTCTGCGATGGGTTTTCACCGTTGGGATCTCTACGGTCGCAGCACACACACACACACGCAGCACACACACACACACACACACACACACACACACACACACACATACACACATACACACATACACACATACACACATACACACACAGACACACACAGACACACACAGACACACACACACGGCTCTATCAGATGTTATTTTGACTGGGAGTGGCATTTCAGGAAATCTAACACTAACCCAGCAATATTCTCAAGGCTGGCTAAACTGCAGGCTATTGGATTACAGACAGGCTCCGCCTGTGCCAACTGACCGCTTCAAGACCATGTTCCTTTACTCTTGTAAAATCTCTTCAAGTTGCATCTGCCTGCACTTCAACTCAATATTCAAAGGGCCTGATTTACTAAGACCTTTAGCACATAATAACAACCAATGATTGGTGCAAAACAAATACCATGGCCAATCATTAGTCATGTTTATTGGTTTTGCACATGCTAAAAACCTTAATAAATCAGGCCCCAATAGCTTTATTCAAAAATAATATACTTTCATGTGGAATCCACCCAAAGCAAGAACAGCTTCATACCAGAGATGCATGATGGGAACATGTTCTGTCATCAATCCCACATTCACATCAACCGTAACCAAACACGCTGCGCATTTTCTCTCTCCGAAGCCGGTATTTAACACTCGGGCTGTGTCCGAATCAGAGCCCCATCTACTGCATCCTGTGTACAGTGTACTGTGTCAGAATCAGAGCCCTATCTGATCTACTGCATCCTGTCTCCTGTGTCTGAATCAGAGCCCTATCTACTGCATCCTTTCTCCTGTGTCTGAATCAGAGCCCTATCTACTGCATCCTGTCTCCTGCGTACAGTGTACAGTGTCCGAATCAGAGCCCCATCTACTGCTCCCCGTTTCCTGTGTCTGAATCAGAGCCCTATCTACTGGGTCCTGTGTCCTGTGTCTGAATCAGAGCCCCATCGACTGTGTCCGGACTCCTGCGTACTGTGTACAGTGTACTGGCAGATGTGTGGCGTTTACTGCGCGCCGTTTAGTAAGCGACATGCAGTACGCCAAAAAATACCCGCCATACTATTTTCCAACCGTACTGTGGAAGTGTCGCAAGACGTCCCACTCCCACCCTTGCGTGGCCATGTCACGTGTTGTTTTTGTTGTTATTGAAGAAAAACATCAGCAAAGCTGCGCCTCGTTTTTTAATTTTTTAAAATTAAGCTGCGAGTCATATTTAAGCAACCAAAATGTTCACGTACTTCTTGGAAGTGTGCTCCCAAAAATCTATATCATACGGGGGGGGTTTAAGTATACTACATTTAGAAATGTTTGCCGACTTAACGACTTTCTCGGCCTGTCTACTCAACAAGCCTACTTAATAGTATGGAAGGGTGCTGATTCGGACACAGCCATGTTTTTGGGCATGGGCATCCATGACACGGGAAGGTTCCCTGTGACATCACCTTTGGAGAACCAATAAGACTGCGGTTTATTCCCATGGCTGGGGACCTTGGTCTTTAACTCGGCTAACTGTATTCATCATTTCATTGAAAACGTGCAGCGGGCCTGTAAGCCGTTAGCTACGTTGTGGGCTGACCCTGGTTCACTGAGGAGAAGACATACAGGCTAGAGCAGGGTAGGCACCCTGGTTCACTGAGGAGAAGACAGACAGGCTAGAACAGGGGTAGGCACCCTGGTTCACTGAGGAGAAGACAGACAGGCTAGAACAGGGGTAGGCACCCTGGTTCACTGAGGAGAAGACAGACAGGCTAGAACAGGGTAGGCACCCTGGTTCACTGAGGAGAAGACAGACAGGCTAGAGCAGGGTAGGCACCCTGGTTCACTGAGGAGAAGACAGACAGGCTAGAGCAGGGTAGGCACCCTGGTTCACTGAGGAGAAGACAGACAGGCTAGAGCAGGGTAGGCACCCTGGTTCACTGAGGAGAAGACAGACAGGCTAGAGCAGGGTAGGCACCCTGGTTCACTGAGGAGAAGACAGACAGGCTAGAGCAGGGGTAGGCAACCCTGGTCCTGGAGTGCCAGTGGTTTTTGTTCCATCTGAGCCTGATCGCAAGAGTTTGATGGATGATTAAAAGTCTGAGCCTGAATATTCTGTGTGGTGAAACGGCAGGAGCCATGGCTACCTGCACTTATTACACCTCATTAATTTAAATTAATCCAGTTGTGTAGTTATAGGTTTGGATGGAGCAAAAACCAGGGCCGTCTCCGTCACTGCAGGACCAGGGTTGTCTACCATGGGGGACGGACGGACGCATTTCCCACTCACCTAAGTACCACCTGGATCGACTTTAACGACGGGCGCAGTTCTCTGCAAGAACAAGAGCAGAGATCGGTCCCAGCCCACACTCACACTCACACTCACACTCACACTCACACTCACACTCTGTAGATCACTTTTGTAGCAGAAATTCATACCTTCTCCCAGCCAACATCATCATGAGGGGCAGCCAGTAACCTTCAGCTTCACTATTGTAAACAGGACTCACTTAAGTAGGCAAGCACGCACAGACACACAGACGCACACAGACACACAGACGCGCACGCCTCGGAGCTCACCTGCAGTTTCTGATCTGTTCCACCTGGCTGGCTGTGAGCTCAAAGGCACACGGACTGTCCTGAAGTTTCTCACCGTTCTGAGCGACTGCACGGAGAACAAGAGGAGGACGGGTGAGAGACCAAAACAGTCACCTTCTCAGAAGAGAGGAGAGAGAGAGGCACCGCATCAGTCACAAGAGGAGAGAGGAGCACCGCTCTCTTGCAAGCTAAAGGTACACAGATAGACACTATTTAAATACTGTAACCATGGGCATTATATTTCACATTCCCGATTGGGAATTTGAGAGAATTAACAAAACTTTTATTTTTTTATTTTTTATAAACACACACTAAGATGGTCAGCTTTAGATAAAAGAATAATTCAATTTTTTCCTCCCGACTTGGACCTATTTCAATGCATTGGAACACATTGGAAAATAATTTTTATTTTGGCTAGTAAACTTCAACTTTCACACTCGTTTACACTTCCAAATAAGAGGTTTAGATAAACTGGACTTGTTTGAGGTAAATTTAACCTGTATCTAAATACACCCCATTGGACTCTATTGTAAGGCAGAGTGGAATGGTTCTTTGAGTGGCCAAAGCTCAAAAGAGAAAGATGTGACTAAATTATAGGGGCAGGCGACATTGCCAAAAAAAAAAATGTTTTTTCGAACTTCAAAAGGTGGCGGCGTCTAGCTAAACCGGCATGCTGTGCTACCCTTTAACAGTATAACAGTTGCACAGAAATATTTGGATAAACTTAACTTTTAATTTTTTTAAATCGGTCATCTTTTGTCGGCAACTTGGGACTTTTTGCGGGAGCATGACTCACAAAGCTTCATAATCTGCGTATTACCTGGAAGATTAATGCAAAGGTGAAACCGGTTTGTTGTAGAACTGTCCTTCACTGCAACTGCCAGTTTGGTATCAGTTAGTTCAAATCCAAACCATCGCCAGGCAACTGAATTTGAACCGGAATTAAAGGTTCTTCAGAGAAACGGCTGCTTTCAGGCCTTTTTTATGGTAGTTGCATCCCTCACTCTGGAGTGTGGAGTTCAGCCGTGCAGGGATTGGCGATGTGAAGCGCACAGCTGTCTACACACATGATTGGCTAATCTTCTCTGTCAGTTCAGGTGATCAATAAAAAGGCACTAGTTTGGAAGCAGTATTAAGTATTAAGTAATATGAACCTTTTAAAATGTGTTATTATTCTTGTTGAGAAATATGATAGGCTACCTACCTGGCTCACTTTCACACAGTCTTGTGTCGTACTCGATATTGACAGATAGCATTTAGTGGGAACCTAAATGACAATATATCGCAAAAGACGTAATATCGCCCAGCCCTACTAAATTATTATTATTACCGATCAGCATGGTGGAAACTGGAAATAGTTTGTAAAAACCGGTCAAAGTTCAGAAAAAACTGAATTACGCTTTAAGCATAGTCTGCCGCTTATCGACCGGACTCGAACATTACGGCTCATATTGATGATGCGATGTACACGCGCCAGAGAGGCCATAGATTTCATGTAAATTAAGTGGAAACGTCAGGCTCAAAAAGTAACAACCGTTACCGTCAGAAGCTTTATCATCTATTTTTCATTTATCCTTTTTTTACCAGCCAAACATAAGCATACTCAATAGTATGGAAGGGTGTTGATTCGGACACAGCCATACATATCTGACCAGGCCATTGACCATCTTAATGAAGGCGGCTCCTCCCCTCAGGTACTCACTCAGCTCCGTGGGAGGCAGTAGAGTCTCCAGCGTCTGATAGAAGGGTAGAGGGGCCAGCTTGATCTCGGCGGTGGCCGGGGAGGGGGCCGACGGCTTGGGGAGGCCGTTGAGGTAGTCGGTGCCCTGCTGCTGCTGGTTGGGGGGAGCCTCGGGGGGGCGGCGAGCGGCCCCCCAGCCCGCCGTGGGACCCTTGGGGAAGCGCGACTCGTACAGCTGCCGGATGTTGAGCAGCAGCTCAGGGCTGTACTCCTTCTGCATCAGCCTGAGGGTCCGCCCCACCAAGTCCTGCTTAAGACCGCTCTTACTGCGACCCATGGAGGTCAACAACGTCTGCAGGTCCGACACTCTGAAACTCTTCACCATGTTCTGGGATATGGAGGGGGGGTTACACAGAAGAGGGGGGGGGGGAAGAGAGAGAGAGAGACAGAAAGAGACAAACCATTATTGTTGTTAAGCTGCAGACGGAAATCTTATTTCTTATTAAAGACAAATTGTTATCAGTAAGAAAAGCTAACATTGTTCAATTCTACACTGTTGCAAGATTATATGCAACCTAGCTAGCTAGCATTTTAAAGTCATGACTGCTATCACGCAATCAATCAGGCTTGTACTACGTAGCTAACAGAAACATGTTTACGTCAGTTGCTCGCTCACTGTAATAAACATTCACATTGTAGTTTGCAAGCTAGTCATCTATAATGTCTATTATAAGTGTCTATTATATGTCTATTACCAGCCAGACATCTGCTAAATGTCTATAATGTAATGTAATGTAACCGGCTTTCCAGCTACTTTCAGAGTTAACGCTTATTAAGAAAACAGTTTCAGTTTGTGTCAGGCAACGAAGTTAACTCAGCTAACGTTATCCACCACAACCTGCGAACAAATTGTTGGCGGGACATTAGCTAACGCTAGCCATTTTTGGACAGCTCAGATCTGCATCTTTGTAAGACCAACAGTATGAAATATCTAGCTTGCAAATACTGGCTCCGTGTGACAATTTTTTAAATTCTTATTTATGGTCTCCTCTCATTAAGCAGTTCGCTAGCTCCCCCAGTCATCTAACGTTATGCCTCCGGGTCATTGCACTTGACAGCAACTGTTAGCCGTTAACAACTTTGATGGAGTGCAGTCCACCTCCCTGTCGCCTGCCAAAGCCACCTGAAAGCCGTCTATACCCCTCCGTACCTCGTCTCCCATCTGCCCGGATCAACAGACTTCAGTTCACCCCAGAGCCTCAACTTACCGCCACCTCCACTACCTCAGCCGCCATCTTCACGCAGCAGCCCCGCCAGAGCCGAAGCTCAAATAAGACCGTTCCTCACCAATGACAGACCCGAGTGGTCATGTGAGAGGTTCGGTACCGCCATTCACCCGAGCGGTCACGTGAGAGGTTCGGTACCGCCATTCACCCGAGTGGTCACGTGAGAGGTTCGGTACCGCCATTCACCCGAGTGGTCACGTGAGAGGTTCGGTACCGCCATTCACCCGAGTGGTCATGTGAGAGGTTCGGTACCGCCATTCACCCGAGTGGTCATGTGAGAGGTTCGGTACCGCCATTCACCCGAGCGGTCATGTGAGAGGTTCGGTACCGCCATTCACCCTAGCGGTCATGTGAGAGGTTCGGTACCGCCATTCACCCGAGCGGTCACGTGAGAGGTTCGGTACCACCATTCACCCTAGCGGTCATGTGAGAGGTTCGGTACCGCCATTCACCCTAGCGGTCATGTGAGAGGTTCGGTACCGCCATTCACCCGAGCGGTCACGTGAGAAGAGGAGGTACCCCCATTCCCCGAGCGGTCACGAGAGAGGTTCGGTTTCCAGTACACCCATTCCATTCACGCGACCTTAGACGAGACGAAAAACGGAAAGTTTTGTAATCATTAAAAATGACAAACAACCCGAGACAGGCTCACCCCGCTGAAACGGGCCCCATCGCGCCAGGGGGAAAAATCCGGTTTGCCATGAAACCGAATTCTCACTCACATAGCTTAATAGTCACGTTGTGAAGTAAGAAATTCTCGGCAACAGCGTTTGCCATGAGCATAGGTGATGTTATTGTTGTGATATTGTCGAGCAAGACACATATGCGATTTAAGGTCTCCAATCCCTGTATACAATTCCACCGCTTAGATTCCTTCTAACCTGAGCATGCCAGGAAATGTAGCGCCTATGTTTTGTAGCATGACAAATCCTTCAGTCATTTCGACTGTACACTACAGTGCATTTATCTTAATATCAGGTTCACTCAACCAGTTTTGTTAATGCATTTGAGCCCATGGTGTTTTGTAACAATACGATTGTCCTGGAATTGTAAACCTTGCCCTGCTGCCCAGTGATCCATTTCTGGTTTTACGAATGTCAATGTTTTGTATTAGAGACGGCGTTTATACAACCAGTTTAACCCACTGAATTCCATAGTCCTCCCCCCCCCCCCCAATGTGCCCAAGTCATGTTTATTATGAAAGTATCTTAATCGGTTTGTAAGGACCATTTCTTCAACTGAATACTTCAAGTGCACACCGACCACCTCTCTCTATGACCGACTATTCAACATGCTCTTAGTAAGTTAGTTTAAAAAACGCAATGCGGGCCGTTTAACAAATGGCCTAACATTGGATTTCGTAACGGTTCCGGTTGTTTAACCGCAAGCACAACACCCTTAACAACTAACAATCACAGAATCAACTTAAGATCATACACTCTGGCTTCACTCGCCCGATTAGAAAAACAGTGCTTAAGTTAGTTTGATTAGCTATTGTCATCTCACAGTCGCAGAGATACATCCGTCTCAGAGCCATCTCCCGAGCTTAGCAGTACCAACATGTTTGCTCTCTGGCAGTAGATTGCTGAGACTAGCAAAATATGTCAGACTCTTCTGTATAGTGGTTGAACACACGCAATGATCTTGGTAACGTTAGCCAGCTTCATAGTTAATAACACTTATGACAACTAGTTTCAGTTCATGCCAAATTAACGAGGTTTGCCTCACAACCGTCGATGATTCATAACGTCACTGCTCAGTTTTTGCATCTTTTGCAAGACCTACAGCATTAACGATCGTGCATGCAAATATATGTCACGCGGACACCCTGCGGCTAAATGTTTTTTATTTATGGTGTCATTTAACGAGACATCTAGCCCCGCCACCTATCCCATATGCCCCTGGGTTCTCGCACTTGACAGCAACTGCTACGCGATTACTGTTATACGGCAGTCATTATCAACTTGGATGGGGTATGGTGCACTCCCCGTTGCCTTCCGTGTCATTTCAAAGCAGTCACATTATACCCCCACATCTCGTCTCCTGTCTGCCCAGTCGAACCGGAGCTCAACTCACCATCGCTTCCATTAGTTCGGCCGCCATCTTCACGCAGCAGCCCCGCGAGAGCCAAAGCTCAAATAAGACAGTTCCTCTCCAATGACAGACCGAGAGACCACGTGACAGAGGTTCAGCGCTGCCAATCAGTACAGCCGCAAGTCACGTGTTTGACAGTGTGCCCCCAAAAAAAGGTGTGGATCGAAAGGCTTAAAGTGACAGTCTTCTTTAAAAATCATAAGTACTCAGACACAGGCTCTACCAGTCTAAGTAGGCCCTAATTGTGCTGGGGATAAAATCTTATTGCCAAAAAATCGAATGCTCGCTCACGGAGCTTGATAATCGCGTCTGAAATAATAGTTACTAGAAAACACACGTCTGGCACAAACATAGACGCAGCTATGTCTGTACTATTGAGGACGAGAACGCATGCGAATTACGGTCTCCAATCCGTGCATAATATTCCACCGCGTTGATTCCTTTTAACTCGACAATGTCATGGAATGTAATGGCTATATTTAGTAGCACAGCAGAAATAATAATTCAGCAAAATGTTATTAAACGATGTATGCAGTGTGCTTCTCTTAATATTAGACTCAAAACGATTTTGAGTTGATAGCGTTGTTCACAATGGGTCAAGGGAGTACAAACTCCAAAATATTTTGTGCAAGATTTGGCTCTGTTTAGAACCCGCTTTAACGCTATTAATAGTCATCGGTCTTTTGTCTCTTTCTGTTTTAAAATGTATTCAAGTAATGATTATGACAAAATCAATATTTATATATTCATATAGGCTATGATCTATTTTGTTATTATGTCAGACCAATAAATAACATATAATAGAATTGAAATATACATGAAAAAACAATGAACAATGAACAGAACGTTTTATATGTTCCGAAATATTTTTAAGTGGTACACAATAGGCAGGACATAAAATGTTTGTGAGCAGGTGTGCTGTCACAACAAAGAATAGTCCCTCTTTTTTGGGGGCTGTTTTTCTTAGTTCATTACTTTTTGTAATGCAATCAGCTCAGAGACCTGGCGAGCAAACACACTATGCTTTGAGACAGACCCGAATTATTGGGGCTGTGTCCGAATACCCTACACCCTTTTGAGGGCGCATATTTGAGTCCACTTAATCAAAAAGCTTTTGAATGGGCGACTTGTTCTCACAAATGTGGGCACTTAAAATAACAGGATGAACCCCTTATTTCCGGGGTTTTGTTGAGGGAATTTGTACTATACAATTTCTGGGAGGACACTCATCTTGGCTGTGTCCGAATACAACCCTTGTTCCCTGTCCACTCAAACCCCTATCAAACTATATGCCCTGTCCCCTCACTTTGCAAGCAGTGTGCGAAAGAAATCCCGCAAAACTCTTTCCAAACTAGTGAGGAGAAATAGTATGTAATATTTATTTATATATATTTTTTATTGAGAGTATCAATCAGTTAACATGTGATGATTGTTTCAAAGTGTAGATTATGAATGAAGATAGAATTAACAAAAATAAAACAAGAGTATTTTGTAATATGAACCTATCTTATACCATAGATATACATATACGCTCTATGTCTTTTACGCTTTTACTTCCGGGTTACTTACTGAAATTGTCAGATGAGTGCACCGTTCTGCAGATGAGTGTGCTCCTGAATTCCCTCAACAAAACCCTGGAAATAAGGGGTTCATTCTGGTATTTTAAGTGACCCATTTGTGAGAAAAAATAGCCCACTCAAAAGCTTTTTGAAGAAGTGGACTCAAATATGCGCCCTCAAAAGGGTGTAGGGGTTGTATTGGGACACGGACCCGGCTTTCGTTTTGAAGCTCACTTCCTGGTTGGGCTAGGAGTGGCCATTGTGCCGTTGCTCACTAGCGCCACTATAGGTCTTTCACCATGTAAGTCAATGGCAGCAATGTGGTCAAAATACAAAATACGGGACCAGAAGGGGGAGACAAAAGTTATTGGTCTAAAATGCAGCCTGGCGTCTTGGGACCTTTAAGTGTAATTGTAGTGTAGTGTAACTTAAAGTAATACATGAGAACACTTTAGAGCTAATGTTAGGACAAAAACTGAAAGCATTTTGGTCCATGACAACCGGAGATGTGCACCTCTGCACAGCTGTGGGGAGTGAACACCTCTGGTCAAAGTGAAGTGAACAGCTGAATAAAATAGAAGATCATTGAAACAGGTCTAGAATACAACACTTGCACAAAACGTGAGTCACAAATATGGCCCAATTGTTAATTATTCATTTTCAGTTAAGTTCACTAATCACATTCCACTGTACTACATAGAGAAGATCAACTCCAGTTGTTGGAGACCAAAATTATTATAAATGTACTCACCTATTACTGATATAACAGCAACATGTAATTTATAATTTATTAGCATTTTATAAAAATATGACTAACAGGCAATTATGGTTGATATGCCAATCAATTATAAAGAAAAGCAAGTCGTCATATAAAATGTAAATGTGGCACAAGATTCACAAAACAGCATAATAATCAGGTTAGGAACAGAGGTTGAGGTTTTGCATAGCAAAAATGTGGCAGGTGTTTTATGTTTTCTGGAAAACTGGTGTTTCAGATATTTTTTCCACCCCCTGTATAGTCCAACTTATACGCATTAAGACATTACAATTTGACCACAAGAGGGCAGTCCAGGATAAGGCAATCTTTGGCTGTGTCCGAATCAGCACCCTTCCATACTACTGAGTAGGCTTGTTGAGTAGACAGGACGAGAAAGTCGTTAATTAGACAAAAACATTTCTAAAAATAGTATACTTTAAAACCCCGTATGATACACTTACTTCTGGGTTTTCGCTGAGTATATCCGGGCGCACACTTTTCAAAAAGTAGGCAAACATTTTGGTCGCATAAATATGACATGCAGCTTCCTTTTAAAAAATCAGGCGCAGCTTCGCTGACACATTCCTTCAATAACAACAAAAACAAGATGCGACATGGCCGCGCAAGGGTGGGACATCTTACGACACTTCCACAGTATGGTTGGAAAATAGTATGGAGGATATTTTTTTGCGTACTGCAAGTCGCTTACTAAACAGTGCACATTAAACAGCACACCTGCCAGTGCACTGTACACAGAAGACAGGGTGCAGTAGATAGGGCTCTGATTCGTACACAGCCTATATTCTTAGACTGCAAGCCCTCAATTTACTCTCTAATTAAATTCATTGAAAAAGAATGATAGATTCTGATTTCCGTTTCAGCATTGAAATGTTTTTCATTGGCTAGGTCTGTGAATACACAGTATCCCTTGTCATCTCAAAAGGAAAATGATGGGAAAATAATTAATACAAATAAGAAAATATATACAGTATATGTTTAAAAGGCAAACATGTTTTATATCATCCCTATTACACACTATACATGTCAAGTTACACCGCTAGTTATATTTAATATAATTGATCCCCTTAAAAAAAAATGCCATCGGGAAAAAAATAAAATACATATAATTTATATGTTCTTGAAAACAAATAAACCCGTCTGGTATCAGTTCAATTGTGATTCACAACATAGCATTACATCTATTCATTTTAAAACATAATTAATTTTGTTCATTCAATTCATCCCTTCATTATCTTTCCTTAAGGCCAAATATATCAGTTCATCCTGTTGAAAGGGAATTGGCGCTCCAACAATGCTGCACAAATATACTCACTGGACAATTTAGACCATAATAAACTCACTGGATAATTTAGACCATAATAAACTCACTGGATAATTCAGACCATAATAAACTCACTGGATAATTCAGACCATAATAAACTCACTGGATAATTCAGACCATAATAAACTCACTGGATAATTTAGACCATAATAAACTCACTGGATAATTCAGACCATAATAAACTCACTGGATAATTCAGACCATAATAAACTCACTGGATAATTCGGACCATAATAAACTCACTGGATAATTCAGACCATAATAAACTCACTGGATAATTCAGACCATAATAAACTAACTGGATAATTCAGGCCATAATAAACTCACTGGATAATTTAGACCATAATAAACTCACTGGATAATTTAGACCATAATAAACTCACTGGATAATTTAGACCACAATAAACTCACTGGATAATTCAGACCATAATAAACTCACTGGATAATTCGGACCATAATAAACTCACTGGATAATTCGGACCATAATAAACTCACTGGATAATTCGGACCATAATAAACTCACTGGATAATTTAGACCATAATAAACTCACTGGATAATTCGGACCATAATAAACTCACTGGATAATTCAGACCATAATAAACTCACTGGATAATTCAGACCATAATAAACTCACTGGATAATTTAGACCATAATAAACTCACTGGATAATTTAGACCATAATAAACTCACTGGGTAATTTAGACCATAATAAACTCACTGGATAATTTAGACCATAATAAACTCACTGGGTAATTTAGACCATAATAAACTCACTGGATAATTTAGACCATAATAAACTCACTGGATAATTCAGACCATAATAAACTCACTGGATAATTTAGACCATAATAAACTCACTGGATAATTCAGACCATAATAAACTCACTGTATAATTCGGACCATAATAAACTCACTGGATAATTCAGACCATATTTATTTTCAAATACAGGTGCACACGCAGACAATGATCTACATATTATTCAATATAATGCTTTCAGAATCCACTATTACATTCATTATTGAACAGAACTATAATTGAGCAATCATAAACTGACAAATGACACAGAGGCATATAGATGTTTTTTATGAACACAAGTAAATGCATTCTTCAACTTTATTATTATATGATATCATGGTTAATTAATTATTCATGTATTTTATTTCCTTGCAATGCTGGTTTAACTCATTTAAAGCCATGACTGGAAATGGTCATTGGCTCTTTCTTTAAGTCCCCAGAAAACAGCTTTTAATTCATCTGTGCCCAACAGCTGGAATAATCTACAGAGCTCATTTGTACCAGACATGTTAATACCATATTCAGATTTTAAACATTATTACTGAGTGCACCTGTCATTAATCCCATTTACTTATTGCTTATTTATTTGTTTGGCCAATATGATTTTTCCGTGTGCTGTTGTGATGACAATCTGAAATTCTCTGGCTAATAAAGGATTTAAAAGTATTGCAGGTTGATGCAGGATACACAGTACAATGTAAGAACATGACTGAAGTTATTTAGATTTACTGTGTCTTTCCTGACTTTCAACCAGAACCCTACAGTGTGTAACAGGAATATGATAAATGGCCGCAATTTATAGTGTAAAAATCACCTCTCAGTTTTGACTGGAAATAATTACTCATCTTCTTAGAAAGATTATGAATATTGCTGGCTATTGTTGCATGAGGTAATATATAAACACGGAATTGGCGAGACTGAATTAACAAGGAAACTGGTTGCAGTAAATTTTTCCACCACGTTTACCATGTTGATGATGTTGCTGCTGCTGCTGTCATTAATTAGGAGACTCTCAAAGGAACTTGTGGTGCAACAGCAACAATACCAAAAAAAAGACATATACAATGAATCAATATATTACACAGCTTCAAAATGTAAAGAAATTATGAATCAGTAAGGGGCTCAAATACAGTTCATAATTCAGAATGAGTAGGGGACAGTATACTTCAGAATGAGTAGGGGACAGTATACTTCAGAATGAGTCGGGGACAGTATACTTCAGAATGAGTAGGGGACAGTATACTTCAGAATGAGTAGGGGACAGTATACTTCAGAATGAGTAGGGGACAGTAGTATCACTATGGTATATAAACATCGAACAAAAAGTTCGGAAATTTGTGTTTGGTAGATTATTTCTCTGTTGTAACAATGCTTCTTGGCAATACATTTTATACCGTTGGAAAGCCAGATTTGGCTAATTTTACATGGGCGCAACCCACATACTCAGCTGTGCTGCTCATCCCACAAATGCATGTTCCTTACAAATGGCACCATTTAAAAGGGAAATAAACAGGCTTTCCAACGGTATAAAATGTATTGCCAAGAAGCATTGTTACAACAGAGAAATAATCTACCAAACACAAATTTCCGAACTTTTTGTTCGATGTTTATATTATGTTTTTTTACTTGAGAATAGCCTTACTGCAACAACTTAGCACTTCACTACCTGACAGACAGAGAGGCCAGAGGTCACGTCAACCTTGTACTGATAAAAAGCTTCCATACTCTGAAACAGTCATGCAATCAATACTACTTTTAACTATCTTTTACTTTGTTTGTGCTTTTATGAGTTTCTTTTTATTATCCTCTTATAGTAATTATCTTAAAATGTTTTTACTGTCATATTACTTTGGATGATCTGTCATTTCAATAACTTGTCATTGTTTTTTTTATTACTCATCAAAACCTTTACTTTTTTAAATTCTACTTAATTTTATTCTTGTTTTATTATAACTTGTTACTACCAGGTCTGTCTTTTTAAAATGGCCTTTTCATGATTTATCAGGTACGTATTTTTATTCTGACATCAATAAATATTTTATTCTGAAGCACTAGGGGGTACAATTTGTATGAAAATGTGCGATGGAAATAATATTGGTATATTATTATTTTAACTCTTGAAATGCTATTTTGGGAAACATTTCGTGCTGTACTGCTGAAAGGTGCTATACACAATAACAATAATAATAATTTTATGCAGCACATCGGTTCAAACAGTGATGTCGCACCACCCTCGAGCCTTAAAAGAACTCGCTAAAATGGCTGCCACCGTCTTTTTACATTTTTGTCTGCTCTCCTGTGTATTTGAGCCCCGTTGCATCATGGGAAGGCACTGGAGTGTGAATGAATGATTAAGAGAGGGTGTCCATTTCTTCCAATCAATCTCATTTACAGTTTTTTTTTTCTTCTTCTTTCTTCTCTTTTTTTCTCCTCTCCACTTGCTGGGTTCATATTTATTTCCTAATAACCCACAATTATCTACAAACCTGAGCTATAGTGCACTTTGTGCAATAAAGACCTCAGACCTGCTGAGCTTGCAGGGAGGTCCAGAGCAAGGGTTGCCAGGCTTGTTTTTAGAAATTTCATGGTGGAAGTTTTCAGAGGATTAAAAAAAAACATATAAGGGAATCGTTAACTGTGGGGGGGTTATCAAGGTATGCGGAGGGGATACATCTTGGGTTTTTTCACGCGAGTCAATTGAATGTGGGGGTTTTGAGGAATATTTTTGGAAGCATAAAATCCCAGGTATCTGGCACCTCTGTGAAGGCCGATATTACATCATGGCACCACAGCATAGCAAACACGAACCAGAATGCATTGCAGTTTTGAGCTGCAGGAAGTTCTTTTTTGGGTGGGCTGGGGGTAGGGGGGGCTTATGGGTTCCTTGCGAACCCATTATTTGCCATATATTTGTTGGGAACTGTCCATCTGCTACTTTTTCTGGTTTAAGCCAGTGAAGGTCTCCCTCTTGGTTATTCTTCTATTCCGGCGCTGCATGGCCTATGAGGGGTTGTGTCACACACACGTTCTGGAGCAAAACTTTAATTTTTTCCCCCCACCACCAGTGTCAAATGCTTCACGCTGTAGCCCTTTGGCTATTATACGTTTTTAAACATTTTAAAAACTACCCCTTTGGCTACCTGCAGTAGTGAGCCTGACGTCCTGGCTTTCTACCCCATATTCATGTTCCTTGGTGCTATTGTTCAATAAAATAAAATAAAGTTTTAACGCTCAAAGCGAAACTAAACCCGTAATTTACCAATCTATCACGCTATTGAAGCGCGAACGGGATTTAATAATTAGTTCACACGTGCATCTGTCAGCGCGGCGGTAGTCTCTATTGTTTGTTTGACCGCCCAGCGCTCTTTTCACCCCAGAGTTTTAACCGACCTGTTGATGCCCAGCTGAATTCATATGAAAGAAAGAAACATCGACCAGCGCTCCTGGGAAGGACCGTTGTCGATCTTCCGCCGCCGGAGGACTGTTAAAAGACCCTGGCGAAGAATAGAGAAAGCGGCTCAATTCTACAGTACCTCCAACGGTCACAATATTCAAGACAACCAACAGATGGCGCCATATCGCATCGAGATGTAAGTTTTTTTTTGGGACCCTCTCTACTTAGAAATAAACTAAAAGCGGCGAGATTAATCGATCAGCAGATAAAAAAAATTCTCGAAAGAGTTTGAACCTGCATATTAACAACTGTGAGCAGGTCTATAACGTGGAATGCTATAACAGTGTCATAACAATAAAATTGTTATAACGTCTAAGGGTGCAGACATGATACATACATAATAACAGGCAGCTGAAATTCGTTATCACCTTATCACGGGGATGCTGGTCCTGGAGGAGAGGTCTGCATGCTGGTTTTTGTTGCAACCAGTTACCTTAGTTTTAGTTTTCTGACAGCTCTATAAACTACGCTGGTTCACTCCTGTACTTGAACACAGTAAAGATTTAAGATACACTTGCAGTCGGCAGCTGGTGCTTAATACAAATGTCAGATCAAGATACGATTGAGTTAATTAAATAATTAAGAGCACAAAAACCTGAATTGGATCAGCCCTTGTTGTGCACCCCTGCCTTATGTTCAATGATTCTGAATTGGCCCTTCTCCTGAATAAGGCGTAGAATCCACTAGGTGGTGCTCAAACTCAATCGCACAGCAGTGATATCAAAAGAGAGAACTCTTGTCTCTTGAGATGGTAGTTTCCATGGTGATAATGCTCTGGCCAGTGCAGCAGTGATCCCTGCTGACCTTCTGTGGTGACCTCTGACCTCTTGGGCACAGCTAGGGCCAAGGGTTAGCAGTAGCCAGAGGGCAGTGGAAGCACTCTACTGATTGGCCCTAAAATCTGCTTGCTTGCTCATCTAGATAATCAAAACATTGACTGGTTCTCCGTTGCATACGTATTGTGTGGCACACTTTTATGACACACACACGCAAAAATATTACACAGCACTTTGATATAATACAGCACTGTGGTATTGTTCTTACCTGAAGCACATACTAAGACACACTCATGCTAGATTAAACTTTTGTCTTAAAACAAAAATCCACAACAGCGCAGAGTGCAAAAAGCAATACAAAAAATGAAATCTTGCAGTTGGTAAGAACAGGAGAGGGCAACAGAAAGTCAAACTAATATTATTTGTGTGCCTGTATAATAACCACACTTAAATATCACTTGTGTTGAAAGGTCAGGATATCAAACTTCTGCATTTGAAGTAAGCTGCCTCAGATCAGGAAAACAACATGCCAATAATAATCACAAGCCCAGTCATAAACAGAACCTTAAGCCTTACCAATTACAGCATCAGGTGCAACCCGCTGTACTGAGATATGGCCTTAACCCCCTCACCCCACAGCCCACCCCCACCCCCACCCACACATACACAGCTCTCAGAGGGAGTAATTATGGAAACACGGGCACTAAAAGTCATGTGATCTCAGCCTTCTTCTCCAGAATAATTTATCCCCCTGGGCTGATAGCTCGTCAATATCAATTTATTAATTTAAAGGCTGTGGCCTGATAAAGAGAAGTGTGCACACAGAGAGGCCTCTGGGATAGAGCAGAGGGGTTAATCGTGGGGGAGGGAGAGATGGCGACAGGAGGAGGAGGAGGAGACCAGAGGAAAGGATAGAGAGAGGGGGGTGATGAAAGAGAGAAAGGGAAAAGTAGAGAAGAGAAAGTGGTACAGTGTAGCATAACGGTTAGTTAGGGAACTGGGCTTAGTAACTCAAAGGCAAAAGGGTTTGATTCTGTACTTCAACTGAACTGTATGTACGACTGTAATCTGTGTATGTTGCTCTGGATAAGGAGTTTCTGCTAAATGCTGAAATGTAACATGTGTGTGTGCTGATAACGTAAAGTCTTTCTGCCTCTAGTTGAGTCATTGAGGGTTTGAAAATAAGCATTTCCTTATTAATAAGAAATCACAAAAACACACAAAATAAATCACAAAACAATCTCTGTAGGATGAACATCAGCTGGGGAAATGATCTTCTGACAAAGCAAGCTACAGAATTTTGGGATCTTGCCACAAACAGATCTTCCTCCGCCTTCATAAAATAGATTAAACCCATGAAGACATGAAAGAACCTTTAAACCTTCTCGGTCAGTACAGAAAAACCTTTTGCACAAACCCGATTGTTAGCCTGAATAATCTCTGACTAATCTCACTGGGGTTAGTTGCTTGCTGATGATGAAAAAATAAATAAATAAAATGAACCCAACATAATAAGGAAAGCAGTGCATACACAGGACTTCTACATGGGGGGTTCACAGTGATATACATGAGAAATATAACCCCCCCCCCCCCCCCCCGTTGACCTCTCTTTGAGCACTTATTATGAACACTAATAAAAATGGTAATAAAACAGTTCCGTTATGAGACAGGACCACAAACACTGTGACCATCTCAAAGGCAATTCCCAAAGCCATTACATAACATTCCTATCGGAAGCTAAGAGGCCCCCCTCCCCTGCCCTCTGACCTTTCACCCCTCACCTCTGACCCCTCACCTCTGGCCATAACCCCCTGACCCGTGTTACACAAGCGAATGACAGTACAGCCACCTCCGTCCCCCTCCTTAAGATCTGCAAAACGATTCATTTAATTAGCCTGCGGTCCCTCGTCGTTCCGCTGCCCGCTCTCTCTCTCTCTCTTTCTCTTTCTCTCCTGCTCTCTCCCTCCCTCTCTCTCTCTCCCTCTCTCTTTCATCAGCCTTTCTCCAAATGAAGCTGTCTGACGCTCCAGCAACACCTCAGATACAGTGTCACTGAAATCCCTGTGGCAGGTGCCTGTAAACCCCCCCCTATCAGGAAACACAAATCATTCCATCAGCCAGAATATGAGTGGTTCCCCAGGGCATCATGGGACTTGTAGTCAGTGAGTATGTGCACCTGTGCAGGTGTTAAAGAAGGATGTGTGTTTGTGTGTGTGTGGGGTCCTGTTGCTGGGGGTAACATAGTAATTCACAGAGCTGCTGCAATCACATTGCTATGATGCTTTAAAACCTACAGGGTTTGCTCAAAAGTAGCAAAATAATGCTGTATGTCATGGACAGTTATTTGTAGATATTTATATGTTATTTGTGCTGAATAATGTCTGTAATGATGAGTGATAGTTTAAGGCTTGTTTGATACCTCAGACCCTTGATGAGTTACAGCCATTTAGCCAACCATGTGTTCCACACTGTTCCAGTGTAAGTTACAGCTGAATCTAGTCTCACCCCCCAATTCCCATAGAGATCCATTCAAATGCAGAGACGTTATAGAATTGCTTGTAAGAGTACCAGAAAATAAGATATCAAGAGAATTTTGATGTTGTTGGGTCACAGACATCAAGAAGTCATGGCATGCAAAGGATTTGCGACCAAATATTTTAAAAGATTACATTATTATATATATAAATGCAGGGGTGCCAATAATTGTGGCACACATGGTTTTGTTAGAAATATTTCTTGATGAGGGATTTGTTTTTCTCATAATACATTTACTTCAATTAAAGGCTGGATTTTTCAAATTTTTTCAGTGTGACATTAAGCTAATTCATCAAACGGGGGTGCCAATAATAGTGGAGGGCACTGTATATATATATTTATATATGTATATATACACAGAGACATATATATATATACATATGCGTAATTGGTTGGTTGTTTTCATGTCATGGTCACAGCAATCTAATGAATTTCCTTTTATGGCACCATAGAGAGGTCTCAGTGACAGATGGAACCACACTCACCAAAAATAAGAATATGCAAAAACAAAATGCAAAACCATCACTGAAATTTATCCCGAATCGCTCAGCCTTGGTCTTTTGTTTCTCGCAGGCCTTTCAATCAATATTTTTTCCTTGAAACAGAATTCCCAGGACAGCGAGGCGGGCTGATTGCCGCTTGAATATGATGACACAGCAACCCGCGTAACGTGCATAAACTCGGCCATCATAAGGTTTTTACTACCGTGAAGAAGTAAGGCTTTTGGGCTCCTCCACGGGACCCCTGTAAGAGGGGTAGAGGGGGGTAGCTGGGGTTGTGGTCTGGTGCTCTAACCAGCAGCCCACGAGCCTGCCGAACAACAGTGCTTTTTTTTCTTTTCTTTTTTTAAACGGCATGTAAAGGATATCCTCTGTGGGGCTCTAAACACACATGCGCACAGAAACACACACACATGCGCACACACACACACACACACACACACCACACGCGCACACTCATATATCCTCTGTGGGGCTCTAAAGTTGAGTGAATTAGAAACTCAGTGCCTGTATTCCCCTGACGGCTTACTTGACTTGTTAGCTGTGGTTGCTGTGGAAACGACCCCACATTTGTCTCTGCCCTGACCTCTGACCCCTGACACGTGGCTCCAAAAGCTGACCTTTGTCCACCTGCTTGCCCTACCCAGCACACCCTTCTCTAAGCATTGGTATACACACACGCACACATGCACACATACATGCACGCACGCATGCACAGACACACACGCACGCATGAACACATACATGCACACACACACACACACATTCATGCACGCACACACACACACGCAGACGCACGCACACATACACAAACACACACACACACACACACGTGCACACACACACACACACACACACACATGTGCACACATATACACACACACACACATGTGCACACATATACACACACACACACACACATGTACAGTGCCTTCAGAAAGTATTCATCCCCTTGAACTAATTTTGTGCTGTTATATTTGAACAATAAGTTCCCCCTTCACAATAAATTCACAATATACGGTAAATTAAACAGATTTGTGATGCAAATAATATTTTTTATTCAACAATATTTATTTTCAAACACAAAAGTCTTGACGTTTCTCAACATTAAAAGTATTCATATTAGTGCCGATCTCTCATTGCTTTCCACTTTTAAAAAAATATTCTCAAAAACGGAGAAATCTTTGTACATATTGTTATGGCTTTTTTAATCTCGATTTTATTTATTAAAAGCTAAATGTGTAATGTAAAGTATAAAAAGATACTTTCACTGGTAATAACACAGAATTATTGGTTTTCGTGTAAACAGCGAGAGGGTGACGTTTGAGTTTTGGGGAGATGGTGTACCCCCCATGAGGCACCTTCTCAGCAATAGACTCATAAAAGCGCATGAAGGCGCATTAAAGCACAAGATGAACCCTCAGACTCCCTGTAACCTCATTAGACCACGCGGCCCGCTAGAGAGGGAAAGAGCCACATTATTTACACAAAGCAACAAAAGTAAAAACAGCAGGCGGTTGCCGGGCGGTTAGCCTCATTAATTCACTGGGTCTCAGCGCAGCGGCGAATCACGCGGCCTCTTATTGAACTGTGCCTACTGTGGGCAGCAGACTCAGCGAATCGCGCGGCCTCCTATTGAATCATGCTACCAGTGGGCAACACACTCAGTGCAGCAGCGAATCACACGGCCTCTTATTGAATCGTGCAGACTGTGGTCAGCACACTGGGCGAATCGGGCGGCCTCTTATTAAACCGTGCTCACTGTGGCAGCATATAATTGGCAGTTCAGGAAGAGGGTGTGGCCTCAGTGTAAGTTTGCTGACGGGGACTGTTCCAGGATTGCGCTGTTCCACTAGAATCGCCGTCAGTGGGCGCTCTCATGTGACCGAGAGGCGGGCCTTCTGGGGTGGTCTCGTGTGGGCCTGCGTGGACGTGTTCAACCAGGGCCCCGTTTCCAACGGCAACTTATAAATAAAATGTACTGACGTTACACTTATAAATAAAATGTACTGACGTTACACTTATAAATAAAATGTACTGACGTTACACTTATAAATAAAATGTACTGACGTTACACTTATAAATAAAATGTACTGACGTTACACTTATAAATAAAATGTACTGACGTTACACTTATAAATAAAATGTACTGACGTTACACTTATAAATAAAATGTACTGACATTACATTAAAAAAAAAAATATATAGAGGGACAAAGACAAAAAACGAATGACGGAAAAAAACAAAAAACAAACAATGAAAGTAATATAAAAACAAAATAGCCTAAGATTATCTTTACCTAAGATCCTTTTGGGAAACGGGGCCCTGCTCTTTAAAACAAACAATAAAAAATTACAGCCATTAAAAATCTGCTCGTGCCACCAGCACTTGTGTTTCTGAATGATAAAACGAGGGGTACAGCTTTTTCCCAGCTAATTCCACTCAGGTGGAAATCAGTCAGGAGAGGGAGGGAGAGAGAGAGTGTGTGCATAAGAGAGAGAGAGAACAAGAGCGAGAGAGTGAGAGAGAGGGAAAGGGAGAGAGAGAGAATTGTCATAGTTCAACAACATACACTGCCTGGCCAAAAAGTCGCACGCTCAAATATTTCGTTGGACCGCCTTTAGCTTTGATTACGGTGCGCATTTGTCATGGCATTGTTTCGACAACCTTAAGCAAGAGTTGTGTTCATTTTTGCCCAAGATCTTGTATTGACGACGGGAGAGTCGAACCACTCCGTAAAGTCTTCTCCAGCACATCCCATAGACTTTCAATGGGGTTAAAGTCAGGACCCTGGTGGCCAATTCATGTGTGAAAATGATTCCTCATGCTCCCTGAACCACTCTTTCACAATTTGAGCCCGATGAATCTTAGCATTGTCATCCTGCAATATGACCATTAATGGGATAACCTGGTCATTCAGTACATTCAGGTACTCAGCTGACTTCATTGTATTGCTGCATAACGTTGCTGAGCCTAGACCTGACCAATTGAAGCAACCCCAGATCATAACACTGCCTCCAGAGGCTTGTACAGTGGGCACTATGTATGACGGGTGCAACGGTGACTTAATTTTTTGGCCAGGCAGTGTATGTAACTGATAATCTAAATATAATCACGAGAAACGAAGAGAGAGAGTGTGTAAGAGAGGGAATTAGAGAGAGGGAAGGAAAGATAAAGAGAAGTAAGAGCAAGAGAGAATGACTCGGTGACTTCCACCTCTACAATGGGCACAATACAAATGGAGGTGAAATGGAGGTGAAATATGAAAGAGGAAGAATAACATGGGAATGGAGGTGAAAGGCTTAAAAAAATACAAACTCAACCAATCAACTTCATCTTTGCATACATGCCGGGTTGAGGCTGCTGCTGTCCGTCAACCTGACTGACAGCACAGAGCTTTGACAGCAGCCAATGAGATGAAGGAAGAGGGCATATAAGCCTGGTCATATTTACATACAAATTCTCATCAACTGCAAAACCTTTTGGAGCCTATCCCAGCATACATTGGGCGAGAGGCAGGAATACACCCTGGACAGGTCGCCAATCAATCGCAGGGCACACACACCATTCACTCACACACTCATACCTATGGCCAATTTAGAGTCTCCAATTAGCCTAACCTGCATGTCTTTGGACTGTGGGAGGAAACCCACGTGGACACGGGGAGAACATGCAAACTCCACACAGAAAGGCCCTCGGCAGGGATTTGAACTCGGTACCTTCTTGCTGTGAGGCGACAGTGCTACCCACTGACACCAGTGTGCCGCCCTTGCCCAATTCGCATGGAAGCAAAAAAAAACTCCTATTGGTGGACGCCACAGGAGTGTAAGCGTTATCAATGGAGAGAGGCAGTGCTACTTTCAGAACGCGGAGAGAATGGGAGAACTGGGACGGGCGGGCTGACCCGGAGAAACGGTTCATTTGCACCAGAAATGACATCAAACAGCCACGCATGCAAGGGAGCCGGCTCTCCAGTCCAAATAAACTTGGATTTATTCTAGCGCTTTAAAAAGCAGAGCTATCTCAGAGCAACGGTGGCGTGGTGTGTGGGGTGGGGGTGGGGGGATTTCTTTGTTGATTTCAGCGGTAAAACGGCGCTGGTGGCCATGTTGCCGTTCACCCACAGAGAGCTCTGTTTGATCTACGGCCAGTACAAAAAAAAACACTGTTTCTTTCCCGTCTTAATATCGCACAATCAATGTCCTGATCAACAATATACATTTGCAATGATAACCGCGGAGCCGTTACCCCCGGTTACACGGTTTTTACTCCAGCGCCCCCTCCCCCACCTCGGTAAAATCCATACCTGCCCAGTGGGAGAAAACCACAGGCTGTGAACCGCGGTGTGGCGGTATGGTCTAAGGCGAATACCTGATGTCTTTCCTGCTCCCTTCAATTCAAAAGATTATTTGTCATCTTCGGAGCAAAGGATTTTTAAAAGTCAAACCCACAGTCACCACCCGCCCCCCCCCGCCTCCCTCCCCCAATTCTCCCCAGCTCAGATCAATAGGCTATTGATCAGCTCTCTATTGATCAGCTCTCTCTATCACTGGCCAACCAGACTAATCACCTCCGCGTAAGACCCACTATCTCACACTCTTACTGTAAAGCAGCCGTGGTGCACAGGGCCTGCATCTTCTCTATCCTCACTGTGACTGTAAAGCAGCCGTGGTGCACAGGGCCTGCATCTTCTCTCTCCTCACTGTGACTGTAAAGCAGCCGTGGTGCACAGGGCCTACATCTTCTCTATCCTCCTTCTCTGCATCTTCTCTATCCTCACTGTGCTGCCATGATGTATGTATTCATATTGCGGCAGCACAGCTATGTCTCAGTGGTCACTTGTATTTGACTTCATTGCTGAACATTCTCTCATGCTAACGTCTGTCTGTAGAGTGTGTGTGTGTGTGTCCTAACGTCTGTCTGTAGAGTGTGTGTGTGTGCGTGTCCTAACGTCTGTCTGTAGAGTGTGTGTGTGTGTGTGTGTCCTAACGTCTGTCTGTAGAGTGAGTGTGTGTGTCCTAACGTCTGTCCGTAGGGTGTAAAATCTCTTGATGTGTGCGTGTCCTAACGTCTGTCTGTAGAGTGTGTGTGTGTGTGCGTGTCCTAACGTCTGTCTGTAGAGTGTGTGTGTGTGCGTGTCCTAACGTCTGTCTGTAGAGAGTGTGTGTGTGTGTGTCCTAACGTCTGTCTGTAGAGTGTGTGTGTGTGTGTGTCCTAACGTCTGTCCGTAGGGTGTAAAATCTCTTGATGTGTGCGTGTCCTAACATCTGTCTGTAGAGTGTGTGTGTGTGTGTGTGTGTGTCCTAACGTCTGTCCGTAGGGTGTAAAAGCTCTTGATGTGTGCGTGTCCTAACGTCTGTCTGTAGAGTGTGTGTGTGTGTGTGTCCTAACGTCTGTCTGTAGAGTGTGTGTGTGTGTGTCACATCCCCAGGTTATCTGCCTCTGCTTGTGGGAATTGAGCATTATCTAATTAATCGTGAAAATATAAACATATAAAACCCAGATATATATTTCGACCTTCATTGATTTAATACGTTTACATTTATTTAAATTTTAAATTTATTTTTAAATGTTATGTTTCAGACGACATTGTAAATATTTACTATTTCAGACACGCCTCAATGTGTTTCCAGTCACAGACTGATGGTAAGACATACGGAAACAACACCACCCGAAAACACAGGCGGAAACAACACCACCCGACAACACAGGCGGAAACAACACCACCCGAAAACACAGGCAGAAAATGGCGCCAGGACCCAGAGTAAACACTCCTGTCTGTCTTTCCCCCGATCTTTATCCCTCCCCCTCTTTCGCGCTCTCTTTCTCTCCCTCCTCTTCTCTATTTTTCTCCCTCTCTTTTCATAGACAACGCTACAGGCAAAATCAATACCTCCAAGAAATGGAAAAAAGGCAGCCTCATATTTTGTGTATGTGTGCATGTATGTGTATGTATGTGTGCATGTATGTGTATGTATGTGTGCATGTATGTGTATGTATGTGTGCATGTATGTGTATGTATGTGTGTATGTATGTGCATGTATGTGTATGTATGTGTGCATGTATGTGTATGTATGTGCATGTATGTGTATGTATGTGTGCATGTATGTGTATGTATGTGCATGTATGTGTATGTATGTGTATGTATGTGCATGTATGTGTATGTATGTGTGTGTGTATGTATGTGTGCATGTATGTGTATGTATGTGTGCATGTATGTGCATGTATGTGTGCATGTATGTGTATGTATGTGCATGTATATGTGTGTATATGCTGGTATGCATGTGTACATATGTGTGTGTGTGTGCCCGCTCGTGTATATGTGTGTTTGTGTATGTATCAGTGTGTATGTGCATATGCGTGTGTGAGCATGCAGTACTGAGTGTGTGAGTATGCAGTCCTGAGTGTGTGAGTATGCAGTCCTGAATGTGTGAGTATGCAGTCCTGAGTGTGTGAGTATGCAGTACTGAGTGTGTGAGCATGCAGTACTGAGTGTTTGAGTATGCAGTCCTGAGTGTGTGAGTACACAGTACTGAGTGTGTGAGTATGCAGTCCTGAGTGTGTGAGTACACAGTACTGAGTGACCGGGGAGGGGGGGGATGCGGGCCCAAAGCAGACCAATTCAGAGCTAGCCTAGCCTAACAGGAACAACAAACAAAAGTATGCAACTGTCTAAATTACGGACAACAGCAGCTTAAAGCAGTGTTTCATGCTAAAGTGTTAACAATGCTGGGGAAAAATAAGGGGAATCCCAGAAAGAGCTCCTCCTCCATTTTTACGGCACGACATGGCGTGTCCAATGCACATCTTTAAAAGCAGCACACGCTTCCACTTCAGACTAAACACACTTAGGTCAGCGCGGACCAGTTCCTCAGGGTTAGACAGTCTCTGTAATGCACCCTTTAATTCTTTCTGTGCATCAGCGTGCGCGGTACCGTTAGCATGCGGGGAAGCGCGCACGCGGTACCGTTAGCATGTGGGCAAAGTGCACCCTCGCACAAGAAAAGCACATAAATATATGCATGCATTCACGGCGTCTATAAAACACAGTGTGTAATTACTCTACGCTGACACCAGTCTCTAGCATGTCTCTTGCCGATGGGATTCTGATTGACTCTCCACAACAACCACTGGCATGGCCCGCCCTCCACTCCCCTGTCAGTCAGCCCCTATCTGCCCTCCTATTGGGTAGGGGGTCCTCTGTCGACCAAGCAAGGTATCATCCGATTGGTCCGTAAGGCTGATCGGGCCTAGGCCGGTATTGATTTATCTGTGGGTATTAGGAGATCAATTAATCCCCGTTGTGTGTGTGTCAGGCCAGATAGGGAGCGATGTTTGATTAAGGACAGCTTGTTTCTGTCACAGCGAGATAAGGGGTGACCCACCACCCCCGCCTCCCTTCCCCTCAGGTGAATCAAAACCAAATCAAAAACCCGGGACTGAGAAGACTGAACCCTCCAATCCCGCCTCCAGCCCTAACCCAAGACCCAGCCATGGGAATCCACACCAACGCTCATTCAGAACGGCCGCTCGTACACCACAGGCAGATGCACCAATGTTCTCTCACGCCGTTAGTCAGAGCCGACCGCCGTTATGAACACTCCATGCAGTCGTTGAGGGCCACAACCATCCCTGGGCCACACAATTCCAGTTTAACCCTTTGAAGAGTATAGATTTTTTTGGAATGTTTCTTAAAAATTCTAAGCCAGTGTTCCAGACCTCCATTGCAGCAGTGATTGTTACATCAGCATCAGAAGGTTCAGTTCAGAACATTCTAATCACATATTTAGAATATTTTGTGATCTTACACCTTAAAGGCATAAGTGCTGGGTGTGATTTATGTTGGTGCACTTTGGGGCCACTTAAACTCTACACTGTCAGAAAAAAAGGGTTCTTTGGTATATCTCCATAGGGGAACCCATTTTAGTTCTTTATGGTAGGTGTGAAAAGTGTGAAAGCTCCCAGACTGAACCATTTTGCCCGACAAAAAACCCCTAAACTCAATAGGGTTGTTCTGTGAAAACCTGAATAAGCCTTTTGGAAGCCTTTTCCTCTGAGAATGTAGAGTCAGTTCTGCTGTGAGTGCCTCTAGATAAGAACACGAATGTAGGGTCAGTTCTGCTGTGAGTGCCTCTAGATAAGAGCGCAAATGTAGGGTCAGTTCTACTGTGAGTGCCTCTAGATAAGAGCGCTAATGTAGGGTCAGTTCTGCTGTGAGTGCCTCTAGATAAGAGCCCTAATGTAGGGTCAGTTCTGCTGTGAGTGCCTCTAGATAAGAGCGCTAATGTAGGGTCAGTTCTGCTGTGAGTGCCTCTAGATAAGAGCGCTAATGTAGGGTCAGTTGTGCTGTGAGTGCCTCTAGATAAGAACGCTAATGTAGGGTCAGTTCTGCCGCTAATTCAATGCAGTATAATGTAGCGTAGTACTTGTGGTGGCAATTGTATCCCATCGAGTGGCATAATTCTGGGATAGGGCCTACTCATATTTCCAAATTTAACTTTCCACATTTTCACATGAGCGATGCGACAGGCCGAGGCGAGGCTACCTGCGAAACACCAGCCTCCTATAGGCTGCCAGGAGGCTGCGGGAAACAAAGGCTTTTAAAAAAAGCAGGGAAGCATTCATCTTCTGTTGCCATAGAGATTATAAGACAGAACAGTTTTTTGCAGTAGTCATGCTGGGAGAAGAAGAGGGGAAATGGAGGGAGGGAGGGAGGAAAAAAGGGGAATGGAGAGAGGAGAGGCAGAACAACAGAGGAAAGGGGGGGGGGTTAAAACGGGCAGCCTGTTCGCACCTCACTATCCGGAAATGTGGAGAAAAAATAGAAGAGAGAGAGAGGGAGGGAGGGAGAGAGAGAGAAAGGGAGAGAGGGAGGGAGGGAGGGAGAGAGAAAGGGAGAGGGAGGGAGAGAGAGAAAGGGAGGGAAAGAGGGAGAAAGAGAGAGGGAGAGAGGGAGAGAAAGAGAGAAAGAGAGAGAAAGAGGGATAAAGAGAGAGGGAGAGAGTGAGAGGGGGAGAGAGAGGGAGGGAGAGAGAGAGGAAGAGAGAGGGAGAGAAAGAGAGAAAGAGGGAGAAAGAGAGGAGGGAGAGAGAGGGAGAGAGAGAGAGTGCTAATGCCTCTTTTTCAGTGTAAATAAAGAGTGGAGCTGGATAAAGGCTATTAAGGGAGAAATCATCTAGGTCATGTGATGTAGGACAAGCAGTGACTGCAGGGAGGGATCAATACCCGATCAATACACTCAACACCAAACCCCATACAGGCACAGTGTGTGTGAGTGAGTGAGTGTGTGTGTGTGTGTGTGTGTGTGTGTGAGTGAGAGTGTGTGTGTGTTTGAGTGAGAGTGAGACTGAGTGAGTGAGAGTGAGAGTGTGTGTTTGTGTGTGTGAGTGAGAGTGTGTGTGTGTGTGTGTGTGTGAGTGAGAGTGTGTGTTTGTGTGTGAGTGAGAGTGTGTGTGTGTGTGTGTGTGTGTGAGAGTGAGACTGAGTGAGTGAGAGTGTGTGTGTGTGTGTGAGTGAGAGTGTGTGTTTGTGTGTGAGTGAGAGTGTGTGTGTGTGTGTGTGTGTGTGAGAGTGAGACTGAGTGAGTGAGAGTGTGTGTGTGTGAGTGAGAGTGAGACTGAGTGAGTGAGAGTGTGTGTGTGAGTGAGAGTGAGACTGAGTGAGTGAGAGTGAGACTGAGTGAGTGAGAGTGTGTGTATGTGAGTGAGAGTGTGTGTGTGTGTGAGTGACAGTGAGACTGAGTGAGTGTGTGTGTGTGGGTGAGAGTGAGGGTGAGACTGAGTGAGTGAGAGTGAGACTGAGTGAGTGAGAGTGTGTGTATGTGAGTGAGAGTGTGTGTGTGTGTGTGTGAGAGTGAGACTGAGTGAGTGAGAGTGTGTGTGTGTGAGTGACAGTGAGACTGAGTGAGTGTGTGTGTGTGGGTGAGAGTGAGGGTGAGACTGAGTGAGTGAGAGTGTGTGTGTGTGTGTGTGAGCGAGAGTGAGACTGAGTGAGTGTGTGTGTGTGTGAGTGAGAGTGTGTGTGCATGCATGTGTGTTTATGCAAGTCGGTGAGAATGTGTGTGCAATCTGACACCTCTGCATATATGTGTAAGCATGTGTGTGTGTATGCATGTGTGTGTAAGCATGTGTGTGTGTATGCATGTGTGTGTATGCATGTGTGTGTAAGCATGTGTGTGTATGCATGTGTGTGTGTAAGCATGTGTGTGTGTATGCATGTGTGTGTGTATGCATGCAATTACAAACTATTTAGTCTCCTAGAGACACAGAGGTTTGACAGATTTAGATGAACCACAGTCACACATCCACAGAGCGAGCGGGTTATCACCGGAGACGTAACGGTGTGGAGTCAGTGCACAGAACGAGCGGGTTATCACTGGAGACGTAACGGTGCGGAGTCAGTGCGCAAAGCGAGTGGGTTATCACCGGAGACGTAACGGTGCGGAGTCAGTGCACAGAGCGAGCGGGTTATCACCGGAGACGTAACGGTGTGGAGTCAGTGCACAGAGCGAGCGGGTTATCACCGGAGACGTAACGGTGCGGAGTCAGTGCGGAGTCAGTGCACAGAGCGAGCGGGTTATGACCGGAGACGTAACGGTGCGGAGTCAGTGCGGAGTCAGTGCACAGAACGAGCGGGTTATCACCGGAGACGTAACGGTGTGGAGTCAGTGCGGAGTCAGTGCACAGAGCGAGCGGGTTATCACCGGAGACGTAACGGTGCAGAGTCAGTGCGGAGTCAGTGCGCAGAACGAGCGGGTTATCACCGGAGACGTAACGGTGCGGAGTCAGTGCGGAGTCAGTGCACAGAGCGAGCGGGTTATCACCGAAGACGTAACGGTGCGGAGTCAGTGCGGAGTCAGTGCACAGAGCGAGCGGGTTATCACCGGAGACGTAACGGTGCAGAGTCAGTGCGGAGTCAGTGCGCAGAACGAGCGGGTTATCACCGGAGACGTAACGGTGTGGAGTCAGTGCGGAGTCAGTGCACAGAACGAGCGGGTTATCACCGGAGACGTAACGGTGTGGAGTCAGTGCAGAGTCAGTGCACAGAGCGAGCGGGTTATCACCGGAGACGTAACGGTGTGGAGTCAGTGCACAGAGCGAGTGGGTTATCACCGGAGACGTAACGGTGTGGAGTCAGTGCACAGAGCGAGTGGGTTATCACCGGAGACGTAACGGTGCGGAGTCAGTGCGGAGTCAGTGCACAGAGTGAGCGGGTTATCACCGGAGACGTAACGGTGCAGAGTCAGTGCGGAGTCAGTGCGCAGAACGAGCGGGTTATCACCGGAGACGTAACGGTGTGGAGTCAGTGCGGAGTCAGTGCACAGAACGAGCGGGTTATCACCGGAGACGTAACGGTGTGGAGTCAGTGCGGAGTCAGTGCACAGAGCGAGCGGGTTATCACCGGAGACGTAACGGTGTGGAGTCAGTGCACAGAGCGAGTGGGTTATCACCGGAGACGTAACGGTGTGGAGTCAGTGCACAGAGCGAGTGGGTTATCACCGGAGACGTAACGGTGTGGAGTCAGTGCGGAGTCAGTGCGCAGAGCGAGCGGGTTATCACCGGAGGCGTAACGGAGGGACACAGGCAGCAGAAAAAATCCCTTAAAACACAAAAAAAGCACAAACATGAGTCAAACAATTCTAAGTCAATGGCTCTCAGTCTCTCTAGCACAGACTGAACCCCCCCCACAGAATTGATCGACTATGCCTGTTCATTCCATCTCTTCCTCTGTCGCTTAGCAACCAGAGTGCTAGTGGCTGTGGAGGTTGAGGAAATTTTTATTTATTTATTTAATTTATTCTTTGGACCAGTTGGGACATGTTGGCCTGTGTGATTTTCGATAAGAGATGCACATCAATGCGTTTCCTCTTATGAACACAAAACATATCACATTATGTGTGCCGTGGCCTGTGGTATGCTTACAAAACATATTCCGCATTTGACACACATCTGCCGCGCTCCCAGTAGATCAATCTGACCTTTATTTACAACTATGAGCTCACAGATGGAAAAGAATGACATACCTGGCACAACAGCTGCACTGTCAAACCAAGAAAAGTGTATATTTACGTGATCTTTTTTATTTCATGCTGTCTGGACGAGGCAGGAATATAAAATGTGTTACAGCCGTTACAGTCGGGTTGGATCAGAGGACATGTATAGGATGCATCTTCAAACTATACATTCAATCTGACAATGTTTTCTTTTGACAAAGGTTTGTTAGAGCTGATATTAACCTGTATGTGTTAATGCATATACAGACACATACAGGTATGCTATATTTGAAGAGAAACTATGTTTTGTTAAATAAGAAAAATAAATATATGACCTGAAATGTATTCATTCCTTGACCGCTGCAGGAACTTAAAACTAAAATTTTCCACTGAAACGAAAATATCCCTAAATCTGAGTAAGCTTCTCAATATGAAAATATAATGTTATTACCCCTGTGTATTATCTCTGATGTACCTAAATCTGTTCATCAGGCACCAATTTATTGCCCCAAATGCCTTTTTTTGTTTGAATATTTTCTACATGAATAAAGTCTAATGCTCACTTATTGTTTTGCTGTGCTTCATATATTCTTTACAATAACTGGGTGTGGTTAAAATGTTTTTTTTACGTTTCTATGTTGCTGTGTCGCTTTTTTCATCTCGAGCAGATGCCCCTCAGAAGCGCTGTGCTGAGCCCTGCTGTGTATAGTTCACTAAAACTGTAGTAAACTTTTACCTTCTATCAGAACACAGTCAGGACGGTGCTTTTCAATCATTGTCTGTCGTCTGTCATTGTGCGATTGCTTTACCCGCCACTGTTGTGCGCGAGAAAATTAGATGCTTGGATTTTTCATTACAGAAGGAAGGCCCAGATTCTGCACTAATGCAGTGCCAAGCTGTGCAGGATTTAAGCCTTAAAACACCACTCATTTACCGCGGCCATACAGATGTTTTTTAAAACAGCATTAACTGCCATACTGTTAATAGTGTCAAAAGTTGTTAAAAAAAGTTTTAGGAAAGTAAACCTATAATGTACGTAAATTCCAAAAAAGAAATAAATCCGACATATTCTGTAGACTGATGTGCAGGTTTTTAAAATCGTTTTTGAAAACAATATATTGCGTCTCAAGATCTCACTTTGTATAATGTCTTGACATATCCTGTGACAAATAGCATACGGCGAAAAATATTGGTTTAAACACAATTAAGATTATGAGAAATTGAATATATATTGTACAAAGCTAATAAAGCGTTCTTGATTGAATTTAAATTTACGCAACAAAGGGTCTTCTGTTCAAACGTGGTGTCTAATAAAACTGCAAAACATACAAAGACATTCCTACAAGTGTTACCCGCTTCATATATAACAAATAAGTATGAAGTTGACGTTTGCTATAATGGTCTAAAAAAATCGGGTAAGAAATGGATACAGTGACACTTGTTTTAAATTTGCTGCATCAACTTGAGGGTAAACCGATTGCGGTTTGATTGAATTGTGGACCTTGCCTCTTTTTTATTGAAAATGGGACATTTGCCAATCTGAGACTGGGGTATATTGAATCATTAACATCGGCTATAATGTGCCGAATTCGCCATCTCAGACCCTCTGGCCTTTTAACTAATGCACTGTGGTTTGTGCCGGCCTCCTCGGGCTGAGTCAGTTACTTCCCGACCCGCGGGCTCTAGCAACAAGCTGTAACCAATCGCTGCCAGAGAAGAGAGACCCCCCTCCCCAGTTCAGTTTTTTTTGGTAGAGACAATGACTATTTGAGAATGTTAATTTTGTGCGCGCGCCTGTTTCAACTGTGAAATTTAAATTTTTCGCAGCTTTGAATGCGCGAGCAAACCTCTCGAATGGAGACGAGAATGGAAGACATTTGTGAAAGAGATTAATCATTAATCTGCCGTTCGACGGTCTCTGTTGAAAAGTCAGAGGGAATCTCAGACAGGCAGATTCCAAATTTTTTAAAATCTTATTATGGACGGTCAGATCAGGTCGAATTATTTCCATGAAATTAATAATCGGAAGTGTATTGGACTTCTGTCTATATAATCAAATGTTTAATTACTTTCACCTGACGCGGATTGTAACTCGTCAGAGAAGGCGAGAAACAAAGAATGAAGAGTATAAAGTGTGGGTATGATAATAATAATAATAATAATAATAATAATTATTATTATTATTAGTATTATTATAAAATTGAAACTAGACTACTGGTTTTTCTAGGGATGTGGTTAACAGGGCACTTGCAGTTAAACACTGAAACACGCGCATGGCGCAGGTTCATCTTGCTTGTCCCTTCTGAAATACCCAACCTGTTCTATAGGCCAGGTTACATTACTTCATATGCAAAAGAAAAGTAAAGGTGTCTACGGTCAATGCGAACAGAGGCCCTAAAAACGAATAAACCCTTCTTGAGGTTACCAACACAACAGTCGAATCACTATAGAACGTTTCAAGCTTTGCATGTGAAGTCTTCATTAGTGAACCCTTATATGTGACATCGATTATCATCGATTATAATTCTTTATGCAAATTATAATTCTTTGTGCTGCCATTACTCTAGATGCTTTGTTCACAAAAAGCCTGACCCGCCTACAACAAAAAGAAACTACAGAGAAAAATAACAACAGGATGCTGCAATGCGGAAATTGTTAGATTGGCAAAGTTGAATTGACGTCACTCTGCGCGAGATCAAACCAAGAGCGTAGAAAGAGAGAGAGAGAGAGAGAGTACTTGAAAACGTTCAAAACAAAATTGATGACATACAAAATTAGACTAAAAGTTAACATTCAGGTCCCACTCTGTGCTTCTTCTGTGTATGTCAGCAAGTAACAGACATGGACCACAAAGATGTCGCCTATCTGCTGGTAAAATCCACAGGGATTTTGACAGTGTCCAAATGGCTTCCGCATTAGCCTACAGATACTTATTTTGGCCAGGTCTCTATTTCTTAGGGGCATTTGTTGTTGTCCTTTGTGTGTGTGTGTGTGTGTGTGTGTGTGATGAATACACATTTTACATTTTACCACTCGGCTCACCTGTATCTTAATGAGAAGTCGCGCAGAAACAATATTTTGTTTATGCTAAACATTGGAAATGGCTGTGAGGACTGGTTTGTGTTAATGTCTTTTGTAGTTGTATTGACTCTCCATAATACAGTGAGGCCATAAAGATTATTTGGTGTGGTGGGATATTTAAATTGTTTTAATCTCACCTGTTACCCAGGAAACCGTTCAGCGAGAAGAAAGATCCGTCGCAACCTTCAAATAGCTCATCGAAGGGAACTTTTTTGCGAGGTATCCTCTGATCTTGTGCTGCCGTGTGCTTTTCCAATATATATCTTCCCCCAACAGAAGGAACATCAGTTATCTGAAACACTTTTTATCTCAGCTAAAAAAAAAATGTTACGTTTCGGCCCTCGGTTATAAGAGACGGTCGCATTAACTTCTCCAAGTGAACCAAATACAAACTTTTAGGGCTCAGTAAAGGGCTGATATCACTTATTCAATCTGAATTATATGGCGTCACAATGCGGTTAAACAACTTTACACTACAGACCCCTAGCGTTGATCCCCTTGATTTATAAGAAATAACCATGCCTTTGTTAATGACTGTATATGTCGTTCTAGATCAGTATTTTATGTGTGTATGAAACACATATATATGAGACAATATGAATTTAAACAATATATGCATGAATAACAAAAAGTTTGCCTAGAATTACATCTTAAATTTAAGATATATGTAAATATAAAGTCTTTATAATTTTTTTCTACCCTCGAAAAATTATTAAAAACTTAATAAACTCCTACTTTATTTATGATATATAAAGTCTCTAAATTTGTGGAACTGCTATAGCGTAGAACCTTGAATTCGTGTTAATAAAAGTGCTCTGGTTCTTACAAAAACAAAGTTTTCAAACGAGAAACAAATTCGTTCCATTTAATGGCGACGTATAGGTCCGCATGGTGTAAAACACAAAACAGCCTGAATCATAAAACCACAAAATCCAGAAAAATACGAGAAAACTAAGAAGTGATCAATCTGAAAACCTGAAAGCCTGCAAAACCTGCACTTTATTGCTCAAATAAAGATCTGCAGTTTAAAATGTTCAGTGTTAAATCAACTCTTACTGAGTACATATGGTCCCGATCGGACTTAAATGTACTTTGTTAGAGTTGAATTAACATTGGACATTTGACTGTGTATAGGCAAATATTCGAAATTGAAATAAATCTGAACTGATGGTCATTAAAAAAAAAACAGGCCTTATCGCATATATCCGTGACACAGCTAAATTATATCTATTTGAGAACTTTGCAATATATATTTTTTCTTTATGCCTATTTGAATTTTACATTTAACATTTTAATCTTTAGATATTTAAACACAGTTGCTAATTATTTAAGTGCAGGCCCATTTAATAAATTCTAATGTTGGCTATACCACAAACACAACAACAATATGATATTGATTTCCGATCGTATCGACTTATAGGGAAACTAGCCTAGGTGATGGAGAACCTCCACCACCCATTCCATCCAACCCCAACCGCCATCACAATCTGATGCGTGTCGGTTGTCAGCAACTATCGCGATAACTTTATTAACGTTGTGGATTTTAAGCTTTACAACAAAGTCATTCGTATAAAAAAGAATACTCAGATTGCGATTTACAACTTAGAGGTTTGACTCCAATGAAAGAGCTGTATTTCGTGTGTAAAAAGATACCCTGGATAACATTCAATATTTTATTTTGGAGTATGATATATATACAAATCAGACAAATAAACATAATTGATCACTTAAATTAAATATATCCGATATTTTAATCAATATTGTACATTGCCGATAACTAGACCTATCGGAGGCTTAAAAAAGATTCAGACAAAAATTTTACAGTATTTGTAGTTGTAAAATCAAGACTAGAAAGTTTTTTCTACCTGGGAAGTTCAGTTTGTCTACTTAAATACAAGTCAAAAAAGGGAATAACCAACCAGAAAAATGCTGGAGCAACAGTCATATCTAGAAATTTGTGGAATAATACTAATACTAATAATAATAACACAAATAGTGTTAATGTCATTTTAATCTCAGCATCCTGATCATAATCGCAACAAAAATAAAAGCAATCATTATGACTATTGATTATTATCTAATATTATTATTATTAGTAGTAGTAGTAGGCCTAACGAACAACATATTTTGAACAACCAGACATTTTTATAAAGCAAGCACGGCCAACAGATGAGACGAAATGGATGTTTTATCAAGTCACATTCCAGAACATATTTTTTATATTTGAGCAGATTTTATTCAAAAAGAATATATAACTACACAATAAATAAAAAACAAGCATCACTGACTGTTATGTCAACATTTTGCTTGCCATTATTATTTAATAAGTTTAAACGTATATTGGCACGATAATTTTTTAAGGTTTGTAAAGTTTTTATATGAACACATAGACTTACATTATACATAAAAATGTACAAACACAATAAATACGGTTATAATTAGGCAGGCGCATTCATATTCTTGCACGCACGCATGAGGTCATATATTATATTTTAAAAAAGGAAATATTACTGTACTCCATCTCCGTCACACCAACGCAATTACGTTTCTAAATTTGATTGTTATGAGTCGAATCAGAAGTGCATACATGGCTCAGCAGGTTTTCGTATAACGTCAGTCTATTAAAATAAAATGTATCAAACGTTTTCATATGTGTATATGAATTTACTGGAACTTTCCATCCGACCTATGTGAGGTCGCCATTTTGGTTAGCCTATACAACTGACAGAGGATATTTTATAGAATACCCCCACCGCCAGAGCGACTGCAGAATGAACTACCATGAGAGAGAGAGCGAGAGAGAGAGAGAGATAACTACCTTGACTAGGTAGTAACAAGGTTGCTACCTTGAGCATACCGAGGCTAAAAAGTGATACAAAAACTTAAACAGAGACAGCGCTTCAGACAGCGCAGTAAAATGTTGAGTGTTAAATCAACTCTTACAGAGTAGCCTACATATGGTCCCTACTGGACTCATATGGTACTTTGTTAGAGTTTAATTAACACAAGACATTTTTCAGCGTGCCTTCTGAAAATTACAACCGGCAATCCTACCTATTATCGCTGAATAAGCTTATAACGACGAAGCAACAGTTCTGTCCCAAGCTGGTCAAAGTTGAATGAAGTTGCCCTTTGACGAACAACAACAACAACAAAATAAGATCTCACCACGACTCCCACAGGAAAACGTTTGTGGGTTTTTCCCGCTCAAATCAAACGGGGAGAGGTCAATCGGCAATTGATTTCCTTCAGAACGACCCGGGGGGTGATTGACAGGTAGGAAGAGCTCCCGTCTTCTTTGAGCCGACGGCGAGATCAATGGGATGCACCGAATTTCGGTTCGGGCTCTACGCTGAACAGCTTACGCGGAAGACAAACTGCTGGGATTGAAACCTGGGCCTTACGTAAACACACACACGCACACACACACACACACACACACACACCAAACAAATTAACACCACACGCGATATCAGAAGAAAGAATGACGTGTTAAGAGTCGCAAAACGGCAGCCGTGGCCTTCGCAGACACCGTTGCTCAGGGGTAAATTCAATCGCACAGTGAGCTTTATCCTCGCATTTGAAGGTCAGATGATTTTGCGGGCATATTGACTGGGATACATTTCCCTGGCACAGTTAAGACACAGGCAAAGCCACTCACTCACTTAACATTGTGCTGACCAGAGGGCTCCTGTCCACCACTACTCCCCCCCACACACATACACACACGCGCACACCACGCTGAAATGTCCAGCTGATCCACTGTTCAGCCTTGATCAATGGGACAACACTAAACACAGGTACTTAACTTTTGCCAATAGACTCTTTCAAGTAAATATACTTTAGAATACATTAAGATTGATGCGGAGACACTGACAGTGTCTCACCACCAGGAATCCAAAGATCAGCGGGCCCTGACCAGGGAAGAGCTGTTTTAAAGCTGCAGAATTCACCCAATCCTTTTCAAAATGTACACCTGAGATTAATTTCAAACTAGACAAGAGAGATAGAGAGAGAAGAGAGAGACAGAGAGAGAGAGAGAAGAGAGAGATAATTTTTAATTTAAAAGCAGCTTAATTTTCACAGCTCAATAACATATACAAGTGACTCAAAATATAATCATATGAACAAAGAAAAACCGAGAAAGAGGAGAGAGAAAAACTCTACAAACCCTCAGCCTCGCTGTTACAATGTGCTACATGCCCCTCAGAACACCTGCCTCAACAGACCCCGTCCCCAGCCTTGCTGCTACATGCCCCTCAGAACACCTGCCTCAACAGACCCCGTCCCCAGCCTCAGCCTTGCTGCTACATGTCCCTCAGAACAGCTGCCTCAACAGACCCTGTCCTCAGCCTTGCTGCTACAAGCCCCTCAGAACACCTGTCTCAACAGACCCCGTCCCCAGCCTCAGCCTTGCTGCTACATGTCCCTCAGAACACCTGCCTCAACAGACCCCGTCCCCAGCCTCAGCCTTGCTGCTACAAGCCCCTCAGAACACCTGTCTCAACAGACCCCGTCCCCAGCCTCAGCCTTGCTGCTACATGTCCCTCAGAACACCTGCCTCAACAGACCCCGTCCCCAGCCTCAGCCTTGCTTCTACATGTCCCTCAGAACACCTGCCTCAACAGACCCCGTCCTGAGCCTCAGCCTTGCTGCTATTGCCCCTCAGAACACCTGTCTCAACAGACCCCGCCCTCAGCCTCTTATTCTTCCTGCTGAGCCAAGTCACCACAGATTGAGACAGGCACATGCTACATTGTAACATGTTTTTGTAAAGCTTTGGCAACACATATTGCAATATGTCATGCCAATAAAGCATATTGAATTGAGTTGAATTGAGAAAGAAAAATAGAAAACCTGCATCATTATAGAAATGATACGAATACAGTTGAAAACTACAACATCACCTCATATAATTACGTACCAATTATGACATCATCTCCCTTCACAAACCAACCAGAAAGCAAATACAAAGCCGAGACAAAAAAAAAAGCTATCTCAAGCTTTTCACACTTCCCACCTCCACTGAGAGACAAAGAGAAAAACTTTGCTAAGATTTATATTTTATTCATTTATTTTATTTCATTATTATTATTTTTTTAAGGAGAGCTCTCTTCTTTGGGGGTTTTTTCCCCACACTACTCAGACCCACAGGCACAAGACAGCATTAATATATGGGTTTGAGAGTCAGACAGATTGCACCCTTTTGGTAAGAGTTCTAATGGAAGGTGCAGTGCACGTGTAAACACTCTCTCTCTCCGATAGAGCTCTGACATTGCTGAACCCTTTGAAGAGTAGGTTTTTTGGAATGTTGTCAGTGTTCTAGAACTCCATTGCTTACCAGCAGTGATTGTTGCGTCAGTGTTAGGATGTTGAGTTAAGAACATTCTAATCACATACTCGTGTTCTTGCACCTTAAAAGGGTTAAAGACGGTTGTATCACATCACACGTGTGAGAACAACATTAGAGTGTGGCGTTAAATCGTGGTTTGGGCTAACTGAGGAACACTAACGCCATGAAAAACACAAAACAGCTGGCCTGTTTCACATGGTAAAATTTGCATGTGATTGACTAAAGCAGAGATACAATAATAATTCACAATAACGCCAGATCCATTTCATGCCAACTTTTGTTCTTCAGTATACTACTCGCTCAATCGTTACTTGATCTGCCGTAAAAAAAAAGAAATAAAATAAACACAAGTTGCAGCTGAAGTATGGAACACATGGTTGGCTAAATGGCTCCAAGTCATCAAGGGTCTGACGTATCAAACAAGCCTTAAACCATCACTCTGCTGCCAGAAATACAGTAGATATGGATGGATAACTTGAATGGTTTCTTCTTCTGACTTATTTTTTCATAGAGTTCAATAGGAGAATTTGTCAAGAGAAACAACCCTTAAAGTGATCCTTCCATATCTACTGCATATCTGGCAGCAGAATGATAGTTTGACGCTTGTTTGATACGTCAGACCCTTGATGACTTTGAGCCATTTAGCCAACCATGTGTTCCATACTGTTCCAGTGTAATTTACAACTAATTCTAGAGTCACCCCCCAATTCCCACAGAGATCCATTCAAATGCAGAGACGCTATAGTATCACTTGTAAGAGTACCAGAAAATAAGATATCAAGAGTCTTTTGATGTTGTTGGGTCACAGACATCAGGAAGTCTTGGCATGCAAAGGATATGCGACCAAATATTAAAAATGAATACTTTATTCTATATATAAATGCAGGGGTGCCAATAATTGTGGCCAACGTGGTTTTGTTAAAAATAATTATTTCTTGATGATTTTTTTCTCATAATAAATGAACGTCAATTCAAGGTTTGATTTTTCTCATTTTTTCAGTGTGAGATTAAGCTAATTCACCAAACGGTGAATTTTTTATAACCCTTTTTACTCATCTTTACCAGGGGTGCCAACAAATTTGAGCACGTCTGCAAATCTACAAGTTTTCAGTTTATGATGTGATTTAAAAAAGGAGAAGGAGGGGGGTTTGGCTGTTTCTCGCTCTGACTAAACAAGAAAATAAAATAGATAATAGTTCCAAGAAGCGTGCCAAAAAAATTGGCATTCCTTGCTTTGCTTATTGCGCGATTACAAAGTCAATCGTTGCCATGGAGATGGTGACGAATTTGATTACTGGTGGTGTATTAATATCCCACAAGCTTTGCATAGGAAAAAAACACCCCGAATGTGTTCATTAAACATTACTAATCATTCCAGAAAGACACTATGAAATAAATAAGGGACTTCAAATGACTAAATTCATATTAGGAAAATATATCAATATCCTCTAGGCGACCTTCAACGACCACACATTTGGCAGGCTAATTTTACACAAAAAAAAGGGGAATTATCCGCTTGGTACACCCTGGTATGCCCAAGGGACTGATTTTGGTGTGCGTATCATACACGTTGACAGGCCAGGGTGAGCCAATGCGAACAAGAGAAAGGACGGATTTCACATAATCACTTTCCGGTCTGTAAGGGAAAAACGCTGTGATCAGACACACATACCGACAGACACGCTCAGCCAAATGCAATACCCTAATTGTGTAGGTAAAATAACCGTAGACCACCTCAGGATGTCCCGACACAGGTGGGGTCAATTGTAACGGCCTTCCCGGGACTCGGGAACTGCATCCGGAGTTTAGACAACCAGCACACCGAACCCCTATCAGAATTTACACCGCTATTCCAGAACACTGTGGACAACCATTTAATTCGTAGATACTTAAGAGCCAAATTGCTGTTAAAAGGGCGTAGTAACTGGCTCACAAGGATTTTATTGAATCTTGTAACATCCATCCATATTAGCGCGATAGCACACAATTGTCATTTTTCTCTTTGCGGGAGTGTAGCCCACCAAATACCAGTATAACAATGTAATGTCGCTGCATTACGCGATTATACAAAAACTACTAATAATAATAACAAACGGCACTCATCCAGTGACACTCGGAAAGGAAGGGCGCATACTCGTTTGGCCGAATTCATTATACTCTCAGAAAAAAGGTTACGAAAACTGCTTAAAAATGTACAAACGCTTGTCACTGAAGTGGTGCCAATAAGTAAATAAAGTTCTACCCCTAGCCATAATCAATTTTTACATTTTTTACTTGTAAAATGTACTTATTAGTGGCAAAATAGAACATTACTGTACTTTCAGGGATTTGAGAAATTGGATCTTTAAAGAACAAAAACGTACCTCCACTGTTTATTTCTGAGAGTGCATCAGAAAAACCAAACGGGGTTCCAGGGGGAAAAAACATAGCACAATAAGATAATTTATTTCCTTTAATTCTACAGCTATATTATACATTGAGATTGCTGCATGGGTTATGGGAGATACAATTGCCTTTCATGCATTGGGCCTATTACGCATAACCGTAATTTAACTTAAGCACACCCGTATTTGGAGAAACTTTACGGCACTCGTGAGCATTCATTTGTATTTACAAACTCCTTTAAAAAGAATAAACTGAATAAACCCAAGTTTGCGAAGGTTTTGATAAGGCCCATCCACTTTAGAGGTTTTAAAGATTCCTTATCCACCGTGTCTGAATCTACGCAGGCTGTGTTAGCCTTATATTTCAAATAATACCCCCCATATATTCAATATAATAAAGGCTGGTGTTCCTGTATACCACACCTCTTGCACAATTTTACAAAGTTAATGTTCATATTAAATCACGTAACCACGCAATATTCTGTTCTCATACGCAATAAGTCACTCCAGCCGGCAAGGTTTTGGAAAAGGAAAACGAGCTCAAATTCGTTACTCAGCGTTAAATAAATAAGCCCACTGTGTTAAAATGAAACCGGCCTCTGCCGTCCAAATCTAAATAGCCTATACCTAAATATCTCTCCATAACTTTTCGGTTCCCAGTAAATTTCTTAAATTTCATAAAAACACGTCTGATAAAGGATGCAAGCCTCTCCCTAACAATCAGTAGCAAAGTAGGGTACGGACAAAACACGAGTCAGCATAACATAATGGGCCGGTTTCCCAGGATTAGTCCCAGAATAAAAACTTTTTTTCAATGGAGATCTACATTTAATTTTTCTTTAAATCTCGGACTATGCTTAACCCATGTTTGGCCCAACATGCCAATGACATTAACTAGCCTAAAGTGTGATGGTGAGGGTTCACATGACAAACGCAACTTTATTTATGAAGGTCACAATCGTTTTAAACTAGAAGTCGATGCGATTACAGCCTATTCGTTCGACCAGGGTCTGGGTGGCTTTGTCAATGAACTTCAAATGCGAAGTCAGATTAATTCAAATTTTCCATAGCTTTAATAATGGAACACACATTCTGCAGCTGCGGCTCTCGGCATTATATCGTATACTGGCATGAAAACTTCCCAAACAATCTTTAACGCGGCCAATGTTCTAAGTCTGCGCATGAATGCGCACAAAGACGTCACTGCAGAACACATGGTTCGATTATGTACCTAGGCCTAGCCTATTTATTTTCAGAAGGTAAATATTTAAATGCCAACCACATCAACCAAAGATAGTTTAAATAATCAGTAAAAGGTCACTTCTGTGGTTCAGTCAAGTAATAAAGGCCCTATTTCGCAGCGTAGGCCTATTTGTCGTGAGTGTAGAGTGTCAAAACTGCATCCACCTCAGTCTAAAAGAAGGGGTAATTTTTGTTAATCTGTAGAAAGTGCTTCCATTCTGCGCGTGAGGACGAAGTAAAAGAGTGACGCAGCACGAGGTAAAAAAGCGACAGAAAGGATTCATTCTACAAATAGATATATAAACGCTGTGCAAAACATCGAGGCATTTCCGGATATGAGTAACTCCAAAAAGCAGTTGAATATGCTAATTTTCTACAATATTAGCATGGCGATGGTGGTACCAAATTTACACTTGTATTGAATAGCATTATTGATTCCACATTGATTCACATTTTCAACTGAAGTAAAATTACGACAATTCCTTAATTGGGACCTTTTGGATAACGGGAATCCCTTTCATGCTCAATTCCATTCATGTTTGTTAGCACACAACATATAGCATTTTAACTTCATTTCTCGAAGTTACGAAGAGGTTTTTCTTTTAATGTAGACGAGTAATAGTTTTGTTCATTGGTTTAAAGTTGTGCCACATTTAAATGCGCCAACACTGTTTAAACACAGTCCTCTCCTCCACGAGTTGAATCTGCATGTACAGTCAGAGGGAGGTGCGTGTGAAATGGCGAAAACCCGGGTGAATTAGGACCTAGAGTAGATGAACATCAATCACTGCAGCGGCCGAGAAGCCAATACAAGGTTCGCTTGCCGCCGTGCTGTGCGGAGTTGACGCATTCGCTGTTGGCTCCAGTAATGCATTTCCGATAACACTGGCAATGTGGATCGATGGAGGAACATTAACCCACGCGGACACCCTTGTTGTCCCGTTGGCACAGTTTGTGCTCTTGTTGATTCGGACAACATCTGGGAACTATCTGAGAGACCATTTTAACCCCGATAACAAAGATAGCTCTCCTGAAATTATGTTTTGGGTTTATTATTATTATTATTATTATTATTATATTTGTAACACCGAGAACAACTTCCGCAAAACCAAACATTTTAGAAAGCTAGCAGGCCAACGCCACAGACAAGATAGATGTTCATGTAAAATTCCAAAAGATATTATTCATATTTGGTCACATTTTCCAGACCAGCCGAATGTACCAATAACCAATAAAGCTAGTCATGTTAGTACTTTAGGTTTTAATGTTTTAGTGTTTTTAAAGTGTTACGGACAAATAGCCGCCAGATTAGGCTAAAAATAAAAAAAGATTCTAATTAGGTGGACGCACACACACACACACACACACACACACACACACACAAATATATAATCCTTTAAAGATTATAGACCTAATATCCAGGAGAAGAAAAATTTAATATTTAAACATTTATCATTACAATTACGGTTAGGTTAATTACGTAATTATACAATAAGAAACAAACAAATTAATATTTAAACATAATTAATATTTAATTTATGTTTATATTGCTTATACAATATTAGAAAGCATCTTAAATAAGTCAAATGTTAAACTAGCCCACACATTACTGAATAATAATAATAATAATAATAATAATAAAATATGGCATTATATTTATGCATAGAATTGGCTCTCTGGTCGGAAAGCAAGGGAGACGTTGGCTGACTATCTATAGAACTCGGTTTAAAAAATAATTCGTTATTTCCATGATTGAATGATTCCATGTCATTTAATTCGGATCTTTGCTTGGTTATTTCACATTGAAAACAAACGTGCTACAATAAATGCCTAACTGGCAACACAACAACACGGCTTGCCACGAAGATAGGAACGAGCCTCTGTTTGAAAAGCACAGCCTACTATTACATACGATATGAACCGTAAATTATGTGATCCTAACATTTTCAAAACTATCAATAACCCCAAAACGCTCAAAAGCATTATTAAGACAAGACCTGTGAGACAGCCACTGGATTTTAGGCCACAATGGGAGGTAGCGCAAATCTTCATAACAGAATTGACAGATAAAGCATTTTTGTTTTTTGTTGTCGTCGTTGTGAGGTCAGGGCTGCCATCTTGGAACTTGTCCCTCTGTCACTGTAACTTCTGACCTGTCAGGTGAGCACGTGAAAACTTCGGGTCCCGCTGACGTCATCCTGGGGTCAGAAAACATAATTAGTCTGTGCCAATCAATGTATCGATCGGGCGATTAATCGATGGCAGCTGTAAAATATATAAACCAAATGCTCACGCCGAGTGGCGTGAGGACGCACGTTCTGCGGCACGGTTGTCTTGGTGGTTAAGGTAAACACATGAAACGTTTGAAAATATGAACAAGTGGACCGTCACTGGTGATAGGCTAATATATGTTCTGACATGCCAACATCACCATAGGCTATGTAGTGAAGTGTAATATATTAAAATTTGGCAGAACGACGACTATGCATTGAACTGAATCCGTCTACCATTAAAATGACAAAAAAAACAACGCTTTCAACGGGTCACCGTTACATCGCCTGATTAGCCACAGTTTTCATGGCCGTCAGCGTGGCCCACTTTAATAATCATTTTTCAAAGTCCATCTGACTGTCTCGGTGGCTTCGGGTACATGTAAAATGTGTGATATTTTCAGAAACATATGCTACACAGCAATAAATCAATAAGTGTTATGACCTCTTTTTTCTTTTTTTTTTTAAAGGTCTAAAATATAAATCCGTTGGGGTTGCGCTGAAGTATATATTTTTCTCTATATCGGGTTCCTTAACGAACACTCTTTATTTTGACTGCTTTCTCCCAGTTCAAAAATTTCAACCTCAAACTTAACAGTGCACAGACAGATTTGTTTTCAGCCAAGATTAAGAGTTAACATACTTGGGAGATCCTAGCGACCGTATTTTGCATATTAATTTATGTGGAGGAGGGGGGGGTCTGAAATAAATGGGGTGCTAATTAATCTCGTCACCATTTTAAAAAAACATCTCCAGCATGTTTTGACCTTTTAAACATTCGGAAGAGAATAGCAAATACACTTATTTTGTATTATAGGGGTGTTCTCTTCTCCAAAATTGAATTGGTCCGTATATGCAAAATATACCACAAGGCCTAATGCACGCGACCTCTTTATCCCAGAGTTATTTACGACACGCGCATTAGGGTTTGTTACTTTGTAACACTGTTCCGGGGTGTTTTTACTGTTAATGAGTTTCAATACCAATTCATCTTCAAACATTTTACTTTTGCATATTTTATGACACAATACATTATTTAAAAAGTATTTTAAAACACATATGAGATACAGTAACATTTTGAATGGCCAGAAGGTATACCTCAAATCAGCATTTTCAAAAAATTGTACCATGCAATATTTGAGAATGTTCTTTGCTTCCTCTCTTGTCGTTATTATACCAGTAATATTTAGTAGAAGCAGTACCATAAGTACCTATTGTATAATACGAGTATGAATCAATAATTTCATATTTTTATTTGTCATTTGACTAGGACGCCACGGTCATCTTTGGCGGTACTGAGATCACGCAGTGCTTATGTCAGATATTTCTTTTCTAACAAATACTCTCCACAATGTATAGAAGATAGCCACGTTGACGATGCATTCAGTAGCACATCGGTGTGAAATCGTTGCTAAATTATCCTTACAGGAAATCTGCCACTACGGTTCTGCTAATGACGTTTACTGGGTCCATGAGATTCACCTCCAATAAATACCCAGAGTTAGGCTGATCCTCTTCTGGTCTACCTCCGTGTCACTGCCCCCGAGTTAGGCTGATCCTCTTCTGGTCTACCTCCGTGTCACTGTAATAGGCAGTTTTAAAAAGAGAAAATCGTTTAAAGAAAATAAAACACTTTTGTTTTTAAAGTAACTTTGACAGTGGATGAGGCTTTTGGACCAATATAAAACATGTGCGGTCATCTAGGCTAATTCCTGCTGTAGACAATAAAATATAACTTTAAAATGGTGAGTTTTAAAACAGCCAACAGATGGGACCTTTCCCCCCAAAATATTATATTTGACAGCTCTACTATTACCAAGAGGTTTAATAGTCACTTGAGTTGTTAATACACACGGCTGAGCGAGAGAACCCATACAGAAATATTTTAAATTAAAGTTGCAATGATTCTAGAACAAGTGTAGTTTGGCTACTTAATCAAGAGAACGACTAAACGAAGCAAATCTAGGCCTACACACGACGACTAGGACACTGGCCTTCTGACAATGTCGTTATTACGTTGTGCGTGTATTAAGCATTAAAAAAAATAAAAAAAATAATCGTTTGTAGCCTATCTTTAAGTTTTTTTTTGACGAACGGTTAAAATGTTGTAAATTATCTCGTGATTTAGAATCATGTGCCCTTCGGTACATCTAAGGGTATACACATATTGAAAAACGTGAACATTCTCATGTTATATATAGGTAAATATGATTAACTGTTGTTTTAACGCTTAAACGTTATAGACTACGAGGCTACTCATTTTGTCCGTGTGTAGATATGACATCAGTCATATACATCTCGCTATTCAGAAAAGGTGCATATATGAACAGGCTGGTATTGACGACGCACTTCCCATGAACCATTGTGTCAAATATTAACGTAGCAAGTACCGTACATGCATTATGACAACCTGTTCTACTACAGTTTAAATAAGACAAGACAAACACATGTGCTCGCCGCCTGGACATTATTTTGGCATAATTTATTTGAATCAACGACTTAAATTTTGTCAGCAACTGAAGGACTGTGAATGATATTCAAGAAACCACTGTTTGAAAACCTGTCTGGATTTAGTCGCGCCATTTGATTTAAAGCACTGTCAATAAACCAGCGACTGGTTTCAGGATTAGCTTTCAAAACTGGCGCGCTCAGTCGGTCAAGCGGGATCTACGGACCATTGGTGGACCAGAGAGGTGACGTGTGGTAAAGCCAGACTGACTGTTTCACCTCTGGCTCCGTGCAGTGCTGTCTGTGAGATGCTTTCGACGCCAATACAACACGCGCGCACACGCTTATTACACATATTAAACACATAGGCGCGCGCAAACATAGACCACGCACGGACACAGCCCAGTCACGGCTGTCTGTAGAAGAGCTGTTGTGCGAGCGAGTCGTACACACGCGCACATACCGTGTGAGCCTACCGATAATACGTGATAGCAGACAAGAGGCAGGCGCGATCTTCCTCCGGACAGAGTGAAACAGCTCAAGAAATCATGCTGGATTGACCACAGAAAAGGGCGATTGAAATCAATGGATTGGCTTTGAGATCGCTCGAAATTTATCTGCTGGAGACGGGGAGAGAGTGTGCGCGCCTGTGTGTGTGAGGGAGAGGGAGAGCGAGAGGGAGGAGGGAGGGTGGTGGAAATAAAGATTCTTTTCAGCAATGGAACTTACAATGGAAAACATTGGCAACCTGCACGGAGTCTCCCACTCTCAGACGGGCGACTTGATGAGCTCCCCACACGGACGGCCGTCCTCCGCGTCGCATCGGAACTTGGTGTCGCACGGGCGGCCAGCGATGGTCTCCAGCATGGCTTCGATCCTGGAAGGAGCTGGGGAGTACCGAACAGACCACGCGCTGTCCGGTCACTTGCACCCGGCGATGACGATGTCGTGCGAGTCCGGGATGAGCTTGAGCAGCACCTATACCACCCTGACCCCTCTGCAACACCTGCCACCGATTTCCACCGTCTCCGAGAAGTTTCACCACCACCCCCATCCGCATTCGCATCCGCATCCGCACCACCACCCCGCGCACCAGCGCCTGGCCACCGGCAACGTTAGCGGCAGCTTTACGCTCATGCGGGACGACAGGGGTCTGGCGCCTATGGGCAACCTATACGGCCACTATCCCAAAGACATGTCCGGCATGGGGCAGCCGCTGTCCCCGCTCTCAAACGGCCTCGGGTCTTTGCACAACACCCAGCAGACGCTTTCCGCCTACGGACCCGGCGCCCACCTCTCCAACGACAAGATGCTCTCGCAAGGAGGATTCGAGTCTCACGCGGCGATGCTGTCCCGGAGCGAGGAGCATCTGGCCAGAAGTTTAGTGGGGCACGGGCCTGGCATGATGTCAAACCTCAACGGCATGCACCCGCACAGTCACCTGCACGCTCAAGCCAACGGGTCTATGCTGACGGAGCGCGAGCGGCAGAACGTCGGCGGCGGCCAGGGCAGCGGGTCAGGGCAGGCGGAGGACATTAACACCAAGGAGGTGGCGCAGAGGATCACGGCCGAGCTGAAGCGCTACAGCATCCCTCAGGCCATCTTTGCCCAGCGGATCTTGTGTCGCTCCCAGGGTACGCTTTCCGACCTGCTGCGGAACCCAAAACCGTGGAGTAAACTCAAATCCGGGCGCGAGACCTTTCGGCGGATGTGGAAATGGCTGCAAGAGCCCGAGTTTCAGCGCATGTCCGCGCTCAGGCTGGCTGGTGAGTGAGCACAGATTTCGAATTTGCATTGTAACATTGTTGACTATATATTCACACATATATATCACAAGTAAGAAGACAAACTGGTTGCTATGTTTACGCCACTAACAACCTCACCCACACACACAAAGGATAGTATGTTGTATAGCCTATATCTGAAACGTCAGCGTGCATTCACCGGTAGTGATCGGTCAAGTTCGGTCCACGCTCACTCTGGCGTGACAGGTCTGAATGGTTTAGTTAATGTTTGCGTGACAGGTCTGATTTCCCACGAGCAAAAAAGAGTAGATCTTCTGTTTATATATTCTGAATCGTAAAAGTGCAAAGAAGGACACAAACTACTTGGAATCTGTACAATAAAGGACATTTTAAATAATAATAACAATAATTGCAGTCAGTATAGGCTTCTAACGCAAAACAAGTATGGTGCGTAATCAGACATTTAGCTAACGATTTTCTGTCAAAACCTCATGTAGCTGGGTATAGACCGCGAAGTCTCAGAACAGAAAGGAAATCTCTGCATGTGTGCTTTGCAAGCTTCATTCTAAAGGTCATATCCGTGTTTCAGACGTGTCCCCTTACTCTCGAGGGCCCCGACATCTCCCGAGTTCTCAGCGAGGCGCAAACAAGCCGAGTCTGAGTGGCGCGCGAGCGCGTCAGGGTTGCGTGACCTCCCCGTGATCGATACCACAGTTCCCAGCGTCCCTTTTAAAAAGTAGCGCGCCGATCAATACCAGATTCGGATCTGAAAAAAGCGAAACGCACTGACGCGTCTCTCCTCACTTTAACCTCAGTTGTCTTTTCGCCTTCAGTATAGGCTAAATCCGGTGCTATTCCACGTCTTATTTTTATTCGTAAACCCCATTTTAAGAAGCACTTCAGCTGGCGACTTAAACACAGAAACAAATTGATGAGGTAAAATAATAGCCTGCTAATAATAATAACTCATGAATAAGTCATAAATTCATAAAATGTCAATATTATACCTTTGATACAGTTATTTATCTCTTTTACAAAAAAAATAATATATTGCTGACATAGGTAATGGCACGTAATAATACTGTCTCTCTATGAAACTACGTCAATATGTTACTGGTCTATGATCAATAAACACACTTGCCTGTTTTTCTGCTTTTGTTTATTTAAAATGTACACGTTTAGTCGTTTCCACAGTAAAATTGTTTTTATTTTTTTAGTAATGTAACCTATAACATTTTTATCGTTTGTATGCCTAGTACAATTTAAACAAGGAAAGGGCAATTTTATGAAAAATTCGAGAATGATCTTTCCTGTGAAATTGACCTTCTTTATAATATTAGCTACGTGATGTTTCCAAAGAAACTTTAACCAAATCTCAGAGCAGGCAAAACGAAGACAAAAAATCAATAAAATTTGGCATCGGGTTGGTGTACAATCGATTTAAAAAAACATTATTTATAGATTTATGTACGAAATACTCCATAATGCATTTTGTTTAGATGATAATTTGACACACACACATTATATATATATATATATATATATACACACACACATAGACACACACACACACTGAACATTATGTTAAAATAGCCTACACACTAATGTGTGTGTGTGTGTGTGTGTAGTGCATATGTGTCTTTCAGTATGTAAGCCTTTTTTAACAATCAGGATTTACTAAAAAACATAATAATGAACTGACAAACCATTTTATACATTTCCATAAATATATAAATATATAAGCGCATTCAATCATTTTGAGCATGCGCCACGGAAACCATATGATCTGAGTTTGTATTTATACGCCTGAAGTGTGTTGACATATCTCAAACCGCACGCGTTTGTTCTGACGTGTCATTCAATTTTAATAATGCATGGGGAGATAAATATGAGCCCTGTAGTGTTTTGATTAATCAATAGCGTTGATAAATCGGGGTTTCTTTCCGTGTTAGTTTTTTATCGCCGAGCAATCTGATAATATTACCCTAGAAATGTGAAAATGTCTCGTGCGTGCATTGCATTTAGGAACCAGTAGACTACAGCCAATCACCCGAGCACGATCGCGCGCTTCAGTAGAATGATTCCCGTTTCACGGAAACTCCTCGTGCACTGGGGATAACAGATAGGCGACTGGCACAATGCAAAATCAACCGAGTAATAGAACACCGACATGTGATACGATTTGGCGCAAGGGCAACATTGGAGAAATGTAAAAAAATAAAAAAAAGATTTTACATGATTCAAGATTTAACACATCCCCATTGCATAGGCCTCCTATAGTTTTGGCGAGGCCGAAGTTGGATGTTACTATTTTTTTTGTTTGGGTCAATTCCATTTAAAGTCAGTCAATTGTGGAAATTAATTGGAGTTAAAACAATTAGACAAAACCGAAAAATCCTCAAGAACCCGTACCTTACATTTTTACAATTGATTAATTTAATTTCAATTAATTTTCTAAGCAGAGTCAATTGAAACGGAACTGACCCCCCAGACCTGAGTATGTTTGGAAAATGCACGTGGCTTATTGAGAGGATATAAACTATTCAGCTCGCTCGGTGTCTCGGTCCCCTTCGACCGACGCACGTGCCTCTGCTATCAAGCCGTATTTCAGCGCGAGCTTTAATTAACCAGGAATAGTGGCATATTTTAGTTCCAGTCAATTCACTATTGAAAAGCACCTAACGTAACGTAAATGGTTCCTTTGCACATTTACTGGGTTTCTGGTAAATAAAGACTTCCACACAATTGATTCCCGTGTGTCATTACTTTCAGTGGTTACTGGGCACCAATTTTACGTTATAGTCTTTCGCGCCAACATAAAAACAGCTTGTCACTGACTCCAGGTTTTGTACAAGGTCTTTACAACGGGATTAAGGCAGACTGACTGTTTCCAAACCGGACCTAAATAGCTCAGATTACTTAAATATCTGCTTTAGCACTAACAGGTGGAAATGTCACGGTCTCTTCTCATCTTAACCTTATCACCCCTGGCTGTACACGGGCTGGACACGACCGGCACGCGCTTAGCCTATACGCCACCGATGGTTGATATTCCGTAAAATTAAATAACAAGACACAATATCCTTCCTTCACGATATATTGCGAATATAATGGGCATAGCCTATATCGTGCATTTATATCAGCTCAATCGTAGGCCTACTACATATTGATATGCTATCTTCCCATATGGTAGCTATATTTCATGGCCATGTTTTCTTTTCTCTTTAACTTAATAGTTTCCAAAATCCGCATGCGTATTGGCGTGAGTAACCGCTCCTGCTTGCAATACTGCGCCAAAAAACGAGCAGACGAACTGACAGATGCACGGTTATGCTCCGCTCGTAGTTTGAAGCTATGAACACTTTAGGCTACGATGTCTTTGAGAGGGTGCTGGGGATTCGATGGCCTATCAGGCGAGGGGTGGGCGATAGTCTCACGGCTTCGATCGATACATTCAAATTACTATTCCGTATTCATCACAGTCACACAAATCAATTTCTTCGCCTTCCTCGGATAATTTATAAATTACAGCGCCGGGAGATGACACAAAAACACACCTCTGGTGGAGCATAGCCCACAACGACGAGACTTAAAAATATCAAAAGGCTGAACCATTTATTCAAAACTTATTCACAGAACTGAAAACTAAAATGTCACGCTATGTCATTACCGTGGTACCAGGTGTGTGAGTGTGTGTGTCTGGTGGAAGTGGATTGATCACCTGTACAGAACGAATTCATTAGTTGTGCAATTGTGAGGCAATAAGTCCAATTCGAGCGGAGGACGGCGACGCTATAACCGCTGTGACAGGCTCACAAATGGGGATTCGAGAGTTCTCAACTCCAGGCCGCGCGCGCCTGGGAACTGCTAATGTCTCCATTAATGAGAATTAGCGCGAGCCAAGTTAATCATCTTCAGAGTACCCCCCCCCCCTATATCCCCCAATAAATAAATAAATTGAATGTGAAATTTAACTTGATTTCAATACTGCGCTTTGATTGGATCATTGGATCAACCTCATTGTCATGATTCACAACATCACGACTGAATCAACTTCAAGATTCACTTATCAGCAAATTACTGGGCGAAGAAAAGGCCGCCTCAGAGTGCAACAAACGATATGTAAACGCGTAAATGTTATTTATGTGTAAATAAAATAAAAAAACTATGAATGTTTTTTTTCTTAGCCTATGCCATTGAAAATTGTTCTTTTCTATGATACACATTAGATTTTTTTAAGCAACATTTTAATCTTGATGAACAACCACAAAGTAACCTCTGATTTGAAGTCTATGTTCATTTCGATGGCCTCTGTACATCACCAAATGCAGCGGATGGGAATCAATGATAGATGAGGGGTGATCTTAAAAGGTGGTGTATGGGAGTCAATTGAAGATGGAGGGTTATAAAAATATAGGTTATAGAAATAAAATCTCCTGAACCTGGCAACACTGCCTCTATATAATTTGAAATAATAAAAAAAAGTATGATGAAGTTACTTACGTTACACAATTGTAAATAATATGCATAAGTGACAAAAAGAAAGTTTGGCTCAATTTCTTATTAGTTGAGGAGAGAGCCTACCCAATGACCACTCTCTCTCTCTCCCCCTCTCTCACACGCACACACACACACACACACACACATGGACACACACAGGGACATTCACGCATGCACATGTATGCATGCACATGTAAAATGGCAAATGGTAAATGGACTGCACTTATATAGCGCCTTTATCCAAAGTGCTTTACAATGGCCTCTCACTCACCCGTTCACACACATTCACACACCAATGGCGGCAGCCACCATGCAAGGTGCTAGCCTGCTCATTGGGAGCAATTTGGGGTTCAGTGTCTTGCCCAAGGACACTTCGACATGTGCACAGGAGGAGCCGGGGATCGAACCGCCAACCCTGCGATCAGCGGACGCCCCGTTCTACCTCCTGAGCCACAGCCGCCCCGTATGTATGCACACACACGCACACACACTCAAAAGCCAACCAAATGGAGCACGGTGGCAAAGCCAGCCGAACAGAAAGGGCCCATTTAAAGATCGCACTAATGCCGAAAAAAATCATTCCTCTTTGCATTTGCGTGGAATTCCACACTCCATCTCAATGTATTTGGTCGGGTCAATAAAGCAGAGATCAATAAGGATAGCCATTTCATCTATCAATTATTCCAGCCCAACCCTTTCTCCCCCTGGACTCTCCCTCCTGTTCTGTACGGGGGGAGGGGGGGGGGTTGGGCTGTATATTTGGTGGAAAAGAAGTTGGGGGCGTTAGCATAGCAAGAGTGGAGAAAGAAGGAGATCAGGATGGAAGACGGCGAGGAGGGGAAAAATGTGGCGGAGCTGGGATTACCCAGCATTCCCTGCTGGTGTAGAATCAGGTTTCACTGGCGGGAGACGGGCAGACTCGCACCAGGGGTCCTCTGGGAGTTTGGTTATACAATCAACCTGCACAGTGTTTGTGTAAATATACCTCCTCCACATTGCAACCTGCACAGTGTTTGTGTAAATATACCTCCTACACATTGCAACCTGCACAGTGTTTGTGTAAATATACCTCCTACACATTGCAACCTGCACAGTGTTTGTGTAAATATACCTCCTACACATTGCAACCTGCACAGTGTTTGTGTAAATATACCTCCTCCACATTGCAACCTGCACAGTGTTTGTGTAAATATACCTCCTACACATTGCAACCTGCACAGTGTTTGTGTAAATATACCTCCTACACACTGCAACCTGCACAGTGTTTGTGTAAATATACCTCCTACACATTGCAACCTGCACAGTGTTTGTGTAAATATACCTCCTACACATTGCAACCTGCACAGTGTTTGTGTAAATATACCTCCTACACATTGCAACCTGCACAGTGTTTGTGTAAATATACCTCCTACACATTGCAACCTGCACAGTGTGTAAATATACCTCCTACACATTGCAACCTGCACAGTGTTTGTGTAAATATACCTCCTACACATTGCAACCTGCACAGTGTTTGTGTAAATATACCTCCTACACATTGCAACCCGCACAGTGTTTGTGTAAATATACCTCCTACACATTGCAACCTGCACAGTGTTTGTGTAAATATACCTCCTACACATTGCAACCTGCACAGTGTTTGTGTAAATATACCTCCTACACA
>CM040395.1:147688684-147743684 GCA_022702515.1 Ilyophis sp. 1 JC-2022
AGTGACTTAAGAATCTGTGTCTATACCTGTCCTCCTGTGTGTGTGCGTGCGTGTGTGTATGTATGTGTGTGCATGTATGAGTATGTGTGTTGGTCAGTGTGTGTGTGTGAGTCTGAGTGTATGCACGCGTGTGAGAGTGAGTATGTGTGTTGGTCAGTGTGTGTGTGTTTGTATTAAAATATACACATGCAGAAATGTTCACAGTTGAGAGAAGACATGACTGTGCCACTGCTTTGGGTCTCAAAATTTGCTCCACAAAACCCATTGGATATTAACATCACAAAACTGCCCATTTCCATAGTGATTGGGGAAAGATGGAGGCTGTGTTGATGTGTAGCTGGTCCCCTTCAGTACATAATGGTAGGCCTAAAACTGCCATGATTATTATTAATCGCACACACACACACATACCTTTTTGACTTGCCAAATTTTGTACTCAAACCTGCTAAATTGTATGAGATTCTGCCATGAAGATGTGTGTGTGTGTGCATGTGTACGTGTGTGTGTGCGTGTGTGCGTGTGTGTGTGTGTGTGCATGTGTGTGTGTTTGTTTTTTGAGCATTGGGAATAAGATTCTTTATAATGGTCGTATTTTGGTCCAGTACCAAATATGTTTGTCCATGAAATCTGAAATAACTGGGATGCCAAATCATAAAGAGAAGGCCGAGCTGTAGACACAATCGACTGAGGATTAGCTAGATTTGACTTCTGGAGTGAGGGCAGGTAGAGACGGTGCTGCTGAAATGATCGATACACCCTTTAATAATTGATAAGCAAAATGGATGAGAGAGAGAGAGCGAGAGAGAGAGAGCGAGAGAGGTGTGGCTGCCGTTACTGAGTCGCTCCTCCCGGTAAGCAAAGTAAAGCGCGTGGTAAATACTGAGAGACATCATTAACATTCACGTGCGTGACCGGAGAGTGGGAAAAGCCCAAAATGACTCCCGGGTATTTTAACAACACTGTTCAGTCAAACAGACTAAAAATAATAATTTTTTAAATTATTATTATTATTTATATATATTCAATCATTTCCATTCATATTCGCGGGGAGGTGGCGTTCTGTGTTCGTGTCATCGTATCTGGGTTGATCTTAAACTGTGATGTCATTTGATTTTTTTTTTGTTTGTTTTTGAAGGTTGCCGTGACCGAGCACGTGTGTACACCGTGCCTATATGGAATATAAAGGCATTAAAAAGGCGCGCGTCTCCTTCACGTGCGTGCATGCGCGCGCGTGTGTGTGTGTGTGTATGTGATTGGGTTTTAGAGTGCGGTCATATGCTATACACTGCTAAGGCCTATCTGAATCCCACTGAATCTGTATTGATTTCCCTTCCCCCGATCTCTCCCTCCATCACGGGAGCAGCCACAGCATCAGCCAGGCGAGCCACCCTCGGCACGACCGCCCCCTCAAAGCTACACCACGAGCTTTCAAATCAACAACCTTTTCCTGCAGCACGCGCCCCACGCATACACGCACACAACAGAGCAGGGACACGCAAACATGCAGCCGTATTCACCACGAGCAAACCTTATATGGACTATCTATCAAATGTCAGTGACTATGCAAATTTTTTGTCAAATATTACATTACTTTTGCAAGCTGGAATGCATGAAGGCTCAGGCATACTAATGTAACATTACCGTTTAGAGATATTTAAATGCTCAGTTTAACGAGTATTACACTACATCCCTTCACACAAGAAAAACCTATAATGTTACGTTATGCCTATACGTTGGCTATACATGAGCAGTTACAAATGTGTTTTTAAACTGCACTATATATTATAGTTTAAAAGTATACCAGAAATAATAATAATTATATTAATACTGATTAAAGGTGATTCAATATCGATTTAAAAAATTGTGTGTAGGAGTTATGCAGATCTTGAAAAAAAACTGTGAAATTAATTTATTATGAATTTCAGATCACCAGATCAGAGCAATGTCCGCAAACAATCACATTTCTCCTAAAGCCAAGCCATTCGCAGGCCACAGACAATGCCGCGCTCTCGACACCGCCCCCTTTCGGCTACAACATGTCCCTCGAGCTGTTCCTCCGGAGACAATTATTCTCGAGTCTCTGGCGTCATCTGACTCCTGAGACCAAAATTGCATTCGACGGGGCAAAGTACAATTGCAAGGCAAATATATTGCCAACAAATCGCAGCGCAGGCCCCCAATCAGGGTTTAATTTGCCTATGACACCATCTAGAGGCATTAACCAGTAAAACATATAAAACAACGTATCCCCCTTAACTTACAGAATTAATACGGTGAGCCATTTTAAAAAAGTTGTCCCACGAAATACTGATACATTTCTGATTTCCTCTTCCAATAATCAATTAATCCCTGAGTCAAATTTCCTCGTTTTGGGACTGTCGCCAGTCCTGAATCCTCACCCCTATTTACTCTTTCTATTTAGTCTTGAGGTGTCACTGAACAAGTTGTCTGGCTTACATTCACATTGCGTCTTCAAAACCAATCGTACATAGAAATAATTTATTGGTCAATGACGTATGATGTCTAATAGTTTTTCCGCCTCCGTTCAGTCAGTTTTATTTCTCACTGCAGCGCCCAGCTTTTGCGCGTGAGCAGATTACAGCGTCAGAGGTGAGTTGGGAAGCCGGTTTCCCACCACTCGATAGCCTAATTTATTTATTTGATTAAAAACAAATAAACGTGTGCCTTCATACAAAGTATGTTCATGAAAACCACATCGACTGAAAATCCAGAGCGCATATACAAGCTTGCGAACTGTAGTAGGGTAACAGCAAATCAACTAATAGCTCTCTAATAGTCTCTTGTGAATGGTGTATATTAACTTCACTCGCGAGACCTACTGTGATGTTATGTGAAGAAGAAAAAATTACTTCGTTTGTAAGAAAGCAGCCATGTTGTTAATCCTGCATATAATATAATATCGTGCAGGGTCCTTCTTCAGTCAATTCCTTGTAGGCTCCAAAGGCCCTGCTGGTTTAATTCTCATAGCTCACAAACTGCACAGTAAAGTGCCTATCTTGAGTGGATAAAACGAAGATTGAGGAAAAACAAATACCAGGTTAAATTGCTTCGGTTTGTTGGGGCTGGATTCATGTAGCCTACACATTTTCAATGAGCGGGCCCCCACAGCAGAGTATCTCTGCATGTTGCACGCGATTATTCTCCCGTGCTAAACTGAATTTCTCTCCCGCGCTAAATTGAATTTCTCTCCCGCGCTAAACTGAATTTCTCTCCCGTGCTAAACCGAAATTTTCCTCCTTCATACAGCTTAAATATAACACTGCCGGTATGCATTTAACACCTAGGTGTTTATATGAGACCACGGTCTTATAGTAAACACCCTAGGGCGTTAAATGTACACCACCATTTTTGATGTGTGAACTGTTAACTTAAGCTATCCGTTTCCCGTAAGAATTAAACCAATGCCTTGTGTTACAGGTCAATGAGTAAGTTTGTCTTTTTTTAAAGAACTGCAAAGGGTTGTGTATTTAGGCCCGGCCGATATTGCCCCGTTCACGAGCGTCGAGGGGCTGTAAATCTCCGGCGATATGGGCGCGGAAATGTCTGACATAGTCTTCCACTTCTTCTTCACCCGCTTATCTAACACACTGAAGGGTAATCGCTTATTAAGGCCCCGATAATGGCCCCTTTAATGGCCGACGCAAGCCTGCTGCACGTGGACGACGAACTCAAAGAGGAACCGACAAAATAAAGCGCTGCTTATCTTCCCTGCTCCGTGGTTTGGAGTTCGTAATGTCGACATTTCAAATAAGTATAGGCTTACATAATTTGGCCAACGTGCTTCACTGTATATAGGCCACTAATTCACGATTCCTTTACAGTGGTCATTAATTAATTTGACCCTTGAGAACACAAATAGGCTACGATAGCAATGATGCATGTAGCCTAATCTAAATCCGTCATCAGTTTTAGGTAGTTTATATACCACGTCAAGTCACATTGCGGACGACGTAAAGTGTAAAACGCAGTAAAATGTTATTTGTGGAAAATAGCATACAAATGAGATCACGCATTTTATTATTATTATTTCCGTATTTCATTTAGCAATTTGTTATTTGGATATAGACCTAGTAGATCCGTTATTGTGTAGGCTATTCTTACTCGGTCATCCGTGTGCCTCGGTTGTCCGAGCAGGAACAGAAGCAGATTATTCCGTATTTTATTTATTTATTTATTTTGATCCCTATAATTTAATGCAAAACCTTTAAATTCCATATTTCGCGTACAAATTGCGAGATCATACGCAACTGTATAAGCAGTGTTCATATAATGATTTGTATTTGTTTACTTATGAATATACTGGATATTAGACAATTACCCATAATGAACAAGTGAAATTCACAAGTTGCATAGACTAAATTTCACGAGGAAAAAATAGAAGAATTTTAGCACAAAAAATAAATAATGTAGGCTATTTTTCTATTTGTCTATTCGTGATCGTGATGAAATTTTGTTCTATAGCTGAATTAGGCTACAGACGTTTTTACGTAGCCTAAATGTTGGCTGAATAGCTACAAATGAGGCTGAAACAAGTGTTTCCAGCCACGTCTTATGAAATCTCTAATACCAGGTCTACATACAGCAATGAGGGCAATATAAAAACTGAAAACAGTAAGAGAATGTTAAAAAGAGAATCGCGCATTTCGACAGGCAGTGCCTGGCTATATGGGCTATAACGTCGGTCTGTCTAAAACTACTGCATGACAGGGTTTTCCGCTTTCATAAGAAGCATTTTACGAAAATTATATCATGTTATCTAAAAAAAATAAATAATAATCTTTTCACACAGCGTTGTTCACTTTGAAGCCGGGCGTCCCTTCACGTTTGGCCCTGAGACACCCTGACTGGTAGCTCGCGCAGATCATGGTCGTTTATGGCGCCGCTATATAGGCGATTTTCACATATGATTCGTGGGTATCCACCCTCTGCAATGAAGGCATAAGATAAGATTTAATTTTAGAATACGTCAAAATTAAAAACTACAGATCAGTAGGCCTACGATGTGATTTTGGATGCAACCGTGTTATTCTCAGAAGGAATAGCGAATTCATTTTTTTTTTTCAATAGGTGTTCGACATTTGGCTCGTGCTACAGTTTATTTTGGTCAGGAGTTTTCATGAAAACATCCCCCATTTAAAATGTATCTCCGTCCATCTGAACTAGAACTGTCCCAGTTTTTTTTTTGCGACGGGTCAATAAATAAATTCACTGGCTATTTCAGAAGCGAGGGTACCAATACTATGAGACTGCAGCTCCTCGGTTTTAATCGGCACAAAACAAAACGACGCTAATTCTGGCATAAAGCAAACTTCCAAAACATATGCTCACTCAAAGTTTTCACACTCCGAGACTGAGAGTAGTCCCCCCCAAACCCACCCTCTTCAAAAAAAATATATTTAAATAACCCAGCGAAACCCCGCCGACGCTGTCCGTAATCGATCTGAGCAAAACTGCAGAATTTGAGCTTTGGGCTATGGTGAGCATAATCAACAGAAGGCATTAGAATTGGCTACAACAATTCATTAGTATCTAACGAATCACTGAAGATGAAAAAACAGTTACAGGCTATATAATACATGGTCTACAATGTTGCTCTGAGTTAAAATGACTCATGTCGACTGTTAGAGCGAGGTTATAGCCGTTGAAATTGTTTGTAGGCTATACTGTGAAAATAGGCAACCAGTCTTGAACTACTTACATTACTGTTCTTTGTCGGATCCAAAACAATCAGAACATTATCGTGGCCAAAAATAAGTAAAACATCGAACGGAATATTGACAAAAAAATATTTCCCCATAAAACATAGCCTATAGTCTACTTTTATGCTTAATAAAATGAGTAGAATAAAATATGTTGGCCAATCACACTAAGCACACACGCCGATGAAACTGTTATAGGCCTATACATATTAGCATAATCAACACATACGTAGGCTACAGCTCGCTGAACGTGTTCGTTATTCTGATTATGCTGACACCAATGTCTGCTAAATGTATATATTGTAAAGTACAGCCTCATTGTCTGTTTCACTGTTATCGGCTGTGAGATTGTCCATGTTTTCCTGTAGGCTACACCTATAGCCTATTGAATGCACTTTCCAGCTTCTCTTTAGTCGCCTTGGAAACCATGCTAAATTGATGTTCTATAAACGCAATGTAATTTACCTTTAGGACAAGGAAGGCGACTAAAGGCTATATATAGGAAGGACAGTTACGGAGACAGGAGCACGTGGCCCATATACGGCCCGCACTAATTACTAGCCAAAGGACAACGCTTGTCATGCTGAGCCTCACGTGTGGGCCACAACGGCATCACTTTGTTTTGTTTTTGGTCATTACAGTGCAGTTATGTAAAAACATTTGTTCTGCAAATTAACATTGTGATTTTTCGCTTAATAAAACAGGGTGAATGTGTATAGGCAGAAGAAATTTCAGGACCAAACAAACAAAACAAAAAAAAAAGTAGTAACGATTCAGCAGTATTAACCATTAAAGTAGTGGCCATTAAATCAAATGTTCCCTGTAAATGTGTGTGAGAGAGAGAGAGAGAGAGAGAGAGAGAGAGAAAGAGAGCGAGACAAAATAATTGTTTATAATTACCGAATAGGCTAATAACACAATAGCGCATCTCATGTATTTGCAATCCCGGCAACAATCAAACACACATTTTTTTTTTATCGCTCGCGCAAAATGGTACAGCCCATTTTCGTGCATGGGATGGTGAGGGGCACGTGTCAAAGTGCAATTCAGCGGGGTTCTTTTTTTAAATACTTCATAAGCTAACTGTTGTTGTTATTAAAAATGGATAATACAGTTACACATATTGAGGCGAATATTAAAGGGCGCATTCAAAATATATACATTTTGGTTGCAGAGGTTGCTTGGTTTGTCATACTGTGCTCATTATCCCGCGGGGCGGTTGGGACAGTGGTTGATATTACGTGTTTCTCGCCCGCAGTAGACCCGGCCTGTGCGCCAGAGAATACGTTGCGCCGCACCCAAAATCAGATCACCCCCACTCAACGCATCGATTCCAGGCAGACCGGTTGGCTGCACGGTGCGGTTAGTTATCGATACCGCCCCTACCCCCCACCCCCACTGCAGCTCTTGCACACTTTTATAGCTTATATTTTAATGGCAATTTTAACAAGTTCAGAATTCTGTATCTGTCTGTCTATCTACCTGTCTATCTACCTATCTATCTATCTATCTATCTATCGCAAATAATCTGAATTTCATCTGCTGCAGTAGTCTAGTTTTATTTATTTTTTATTTAACAAACGTTTAAAAGCAGTAGGCTGCATCAACATTTGGCAGTGCATGGCAGGCAGTAGAATTTCATTTAGGCACGCATTCTTGAAAAAAAAACAAAAAAAACCATGAAAAACGTAATTTAAATGCTCAACTTTTAAAATTGTGTATTTTAGAATGGCAGTTAACCTCTGTGTACGGTTCACTTTACTCACTGTTCATATCATCTAGTTTTTCCCCCATTTTTCCCCCAGCAGCAAACAGGTAAGACATCACTGCATGGTAAAAGTAAAATTATATAGTAGGCTAATAAATTCAAGCTAAAAGGCTGTATTCAATAAACATTTATCCTTAACTTTGACTTCCAAGTAAACATGAGCGTAACAATTTATCTTAAACAAGTTTGATTTTTTTTGCTTAAAATTATTAGTCAAATCATTAGTCCTTCACCTCAGGTCATTTAAGCACCACCCCCCTCTTTTAAACTCTTAACAGCAAGACCACTGTGCAATTAATGCTTCTTATGGCATATCCAATTTGGAAAACTGATATGAGGATTACCTGCCTTTACCACATAGCCACCTATCTATCAACGGTGAAAAAATTGTATTTTTGAACAAATAATCAGGAAGCTGGCTTTCCATACACTTTATGAGGTGTAGTATTGTAACAAAACAGAAATAAACTAAAGTTATTTCCCAGCTGGCTATCTAACCAGTGTTGCTAGAGATGTGGTTTTTCTTTTAAGCACAGTTTATATTGTTTTATCTGACTTGTGCTGTAACCAGCAACTTGCACAGTTTATATCGTTTTATCTGACTTGTGCTGTAACCAGCAACTTGCACAGTTTTAATCGACGCATGGTTTACCGTTTTATTGACTGTCCTTCGCTTTCGGAATGACGGTGCTTGACTGGCTGCACGTTGGAAGCTAAAATGTGTCGACCTTTGACCTGGCCGTTGACCTCAGTAGTTCTGTTCCCGGAAGCTCTAATCAGAAATGATGTTCTTGAGTGAGGCAGCAAACTACACATATTCTTGGCACAGCAAAAAGCACAAGACCTCTGCTTTGTGGAAAAAATGTATTAAAGGAACATTTAAAAAGAGAGTTAAGCTCAGTACGCATATTAAATTATTGCATTATTCGCTTTATACACATATGAAATTATGCAAATTCACCTTCTACGGGGCCAAGGCAGAAAATAACCTGATATGTTGATTCCCCAAAACTGTCCCCCCTTTTTTAAATTCCCAAATCAGGGCTGTGTATATATCCAATTCCCACCCAAATCAGGGCTGTGTATATATCCAATTCCCACCCAAATCAGGGCTGTGTATACAGGTGCAGCTAAAAAAATTAGAATATTGTGAAAAAGTTCAATATTTTTTGTCACTCATTTCAGAAAGTGAAACTCATATATTATATAGATTCATTACACATAGAGTGAAATATTTCAAGCCTTTATTTTTTGTAATTTTGATGATTATGGCTTACAGCTAATGAAACCCAAAATTCAGTGTCTCAGAAAATTAGAATATTTTGCTTTAACATATTTTTAAAGAGCCCCAAACCATCACTCTGTTGCCAGATATGGAGTAGATGTGGCTGGATCACTGCAAGGGTTATTTCTCCTGACTCATTTTCCGATAGAACTCTATGGGGAAAAAAGTCAGGAGAAACAACCCTTAAAGGGATCCATCCACATCTACTACATATCTGGCTGCAGAGTGATGGTTTGGGGCTCGTTTGATACCTTAGACCCTTGATGACTTACAGCCATTTAGCCAGCCATGTGTTCCATACTGTACCAATGTAATTTACAGCTGAATCTAGTCTCACCCCCAAATTCCCATAGAGATCAGTTCAAATGCAAAGAGGTTATAGTATCGCTTGTAACAGTACCTGAAAATAAGATATCGAGAGTCTTTTGATGTTGATTGGTCACAGACTTCAGGAAGTAACAGCATGCAAATGATATGCGACCAAATATTAAATATGATACTTTAAAAATATGTTAAAGCAAAATATTCTAATTTTCTGAGACACTGAATTTGGGTTTTCATTAGCTGTAAGCCATAATCATCAAAATTACAAGAAATAAAGGCTTGAAATATTTCACTCTATGTGTAATGAATCTATATAATATATGAGTTTCACTTTCTGAAATGAGTGACAAAAAATATTGAACTTTTTCACGATATTCTAATTTTTTGAGCTGCACCTGTATATCCAATTCCCACCCAACTATTTGCAACCACATCACTTTCCATGCGCGGGGCACCCTGCCAATTCAGGGGAGCGGAGACACCCACAGTTCTCTTCCAAAACATGTGCTGTCCAACAGCTGCTTCTTTTCACATCGCAAACTGCAGCTAAGCTCACAGAGAGGCATCAGAGGAACCCCTTTCATAAGCAGTCTTACACGGCGCACTCTTATCGGCCAGCAGGGGTCGCACAAGAGTGATGAAACACGGACCCCTGTCCGACTGTACCCCCTTATACCCTGGGTGACGCAGGTCCGGATTCGATCCGAGGCCACGAGGCGTGGCGCCTTAACCGAACGAATCACCCAGCAGCCGACACTGTCCCCTTTAACAAAAATAAAATAAATTCTGGTATCACTTGGAAAAGAAAAAAACAGAAAGCCAAGGATGGCAACACTCTTGAAAAAGGTTTATTTGCGATGGAGGAGACGCATTATGGAGGCGAGACTCCTTCGCCAAACCATACCAAAGCAGCAAAGCGGAAACAAATATTTCAGATACGAGGAGATGAGCACAGAGTCTGACTCCACCTGGGCATTGTGCCACGAGACTGTCCGTCAATCTGCTCTGACAGGGGAGCCTCGCCTCAGAACGCGCCAGCTTGATCGCAAGTAAATACTTTTCAAGGGAGAAGCTGTGGTCCTAAACTCTTGCCGTGTTATACTGGATATACAATACCAGGTACTCCCTGTGCAAACGGTTACATTCCTTAAGCACTGGATGGACTGGCAGCCTTTTAAAAAATTTATATTAAATAACGGCTGGGTTTCTGGAGTCAGTGGCGTTAGGACTGATGTGAGACCACTTTTTATTTTGTAAATAAATCTGGGGAATTCTACTGCACTGTAAAAGCCTAGTTTAGTCATATATGGTTTGGGACAGTGACACAATTGCCTTGAAACGAGTACAGAACTTAATCTATTCAGGTAATCAGCGGCCTTGCAGTTTTAGTGCCTTTCAGCTTTTTATTGGACGCAATGACTATGTGGACGGTGCGCTACAGGCTATGCCACAGACACCCCTCTTCAATTGATATTTAAGTTGAGACAACTCAATTAGTTTAGTAAGACTGGCATTGAGGTGTTACAGTGCAAATGCCTCAGGACTCTGCGGTGGAGCGGGGCCGCCCACTGCTCTGTGCTTCTTCTCAATAAACACAAAATTAAAGCACTGAACATAATAACAGACCTTTTACACAAAGCTCTGCTCCATTCCTGACTGTTTCTCTCCGATTAGTGCACCCGTTTGTTACTAATGAACTGAATAAACCTGCAGGGACCCTCCACGCATGGCAGCGGTTGCTTGCTGGTTCCACAGCATGTGGTTAGCAGAATAAAACTGGCTTTTTTTTTTTCAGATGACAACCTGCGCTTACACCTGAGAAACACTGAGGTTTGTTGAGATGCCTCCTATTCAAAGGGCCCGGGGCCAGTAACAAAAAAAAAGTGTATACTTTCATATATACATATCGCCTACCTGATATTTTTAAACAATTTTAATGGTAAACTTCAGCAATTAATCACTTTAAAAATTAAATGCAATTTCAGATAAGCCTCAGTATGCAGTATTTTAATGTTTTCATACAAAGCTCTCTAAGCTGCCTCCAGCATTGGCGTCTCTCCTTTCCCGCTGTGGCGCATCATGGCGGATTACGGCGCGCCCGGGGCCTCGGTCCGGCACCTTAGCCCCCCCCACACACACACACACACTGCACCGGGCTCCACCAGCGCAAATCCTACCAGCTGTTGCTCTCTCTATTTTCACTTTGATTGATTTTCTGATAGAAGAGACAATGTGTGTTCAGTAGCATTGGTCACATGTTTCGCTCAGTCCAGCAAGGGGGGTGGGGGGGGGAGGGGGGGTGAGGGGGTGTCAGAGAAGTGAAAACATAAGCAAAATTTTTCCAGTTTATACAGGGGAAAGGGACCACATATACTCTATAAGAGTTAAATGTAATCTTTTCAGAGTTCAATTTGTACAGATTTTGCTGTACAAATTGATAAGTACAAACTAGTTCTACCGGTCTTAGCTTGCTACCAACCCCCCCCCCCCCCTACAGCCAAGACTATATATAGCAGTCTCACTGAAAAATAATCACTGTACAGCACCACAAACCTGTCTTATCTGAATTACAAATGTATTGTTCTGAAGTATTATCATTATTAAACACTACACACGCATCAAGGTAAGAGGTCAGTTGAGATTTTGGTCAACATCTGGACAGCTGACTGTCAGAAACCTCTGTAGATATAGATTTTAAAAAGTGAACCATCCCTTTAACATTTTAACAATATATCTGGGATAAAAAGGCCCTCTGCCCTAAAGAGCGTGCCCCACTACAATCAGTGTTTTTAAAGGGGCACCTGTTGATTGATTCTGAGTGGGGCGGTGGGGGAGTGGGGCGGTGGGGGAGTGGGGGGGTGGGGGAGTGGGGGGGGGTGGGGTGGTGGGGGAGTGGGGGGGTGGGGGCTGGTCTGATACTGACGCCCAAAGGGTAGGACTCAAGCAGCGGGAGACAAAAACAAAGCAAAATGATACATACCGTGATACCGGCTCGGGACGGAGCACGTCACAGGAGCGCGTGCAATTCAGCTGGGCTGGGGCTGCAGCGGAGTCGAGGGGTACGACGGGCGATTCCAAACAGGGGGGAAGTTAAAACAAAAAATATCCCTTTATTTGTGTGTTTGTTTTGCAGTGGCTGTCGGGCAGTTGTCCTGAGCAGCCTAGTCTGTGCCTCGGCCTAGTGTGTGGTGAAGTCTGTGCCTCGGCCTAGTGTGTGGTGAAGTCTGTGCCTCGGCCTAGTGTGTGGTGAAGTCTGTGCCTCGGCCTAGTGTGTGGTGAAGTCTGTGCCTCGGCCTAGTGTGTGGTGAAGTCGGTGCCTCGGCCTAGTGTGTGGTGAAGTCGGTGCCTCGGCCTAGTGTGTGGTGAAGTCGGTGCCTCGGCCTAGTGTGTGGTCAAGTCTGTGCCTCGGCCTAGTGTGTGGTCAAGTCTGTGCCTCGGCCTAGTGTGTGGTCAAGTCTGTGCCTCTGCCTAGTGTGTGGTCAAGTCTGTGCCTCGGCCTAGTGTGTGGTGAAGTCGGTGCCTAGGGTGACTCACAGACGTTTTTTAAAAGAAACCCTTACGAGGGCATTGAAGGAAGCTCTCAGGCCTCAAATCAAACCGTTTGAGGGAAAATACAGGGCCCAAAGTTGTTGGTAAGCGCGCTACACGACGCAGCTTTAAAAAGTCCCTCCAGGTAAAACAGACGTTGCGCTTTAAATAATCACAGATTCCTTCTCATTACATAAGGGAGCATCTCGCCAGGGGAAGACTGGCGACTGAGAGCTGGGACACGTTTGACCTGGTGAATAAATGTTCTATGAAACGGTTTTAAAGCGCGGCCCGATCGATAGCGGCACCATCAATCTGTAAGCAAATTAAAACAACTGCAAACAGCAGCCACAGTACGGACTACACAAAGGGAACAAACCCCCCAAAAAATAAACAGGTTTCCTTGTTTTCTTCCAGCGTAGTAGAAGTCAGGTGATTTGCTCTTGCATGTAACCCCTCCCCCCCTCGTACTGAAACGCGACTGATTGGAACATCACGCTCCTTTGGCCCACGCACAAAATATATTGCACCAATCTGCGGAGCACATAAAGTATTTTCAAGGCAAAAGAAATGGAGGACACCTGCATTCGCTGTATGACTGGGATTCGGGTTTTTCTTCTTCTTCAACTGGGCTTATTTTAATCAGCAAAGAATTTACAATGTCCCTGATTCACCAGCTAGCAAAAATAATCAGATAGCCAGAACACACTGCAAACTGAAGACACATTTGGCAAAAGGCTAAATTTGTGGCTAAATGAGGTGAAAATAGTCCCCAGCATGGATCTCACAAAGAAGCAATTTTCAGTTTTATATATTCATAATTATGCAATTACCCATAGTTCTGTTTCTAGACAGACCTGATACACTGATTACTTTGCAAACCTGATATAAGATGCACTCTTCAAAATGCAGGCCCTCCTCCCTAATATGCAATTGACTTGAAATCTGACGTGGCCAGAATTAATCTTTCGTGTTTTTAGAGCCTTCATCTGTCACTGACTCTCACAACTACCATTCACTCCTTTACCCTTCATCTCGATTCCATCTTCTACCCTCAGACGTCCCTCAGACAGCACAATGTACCCATTGTTCAAACATCAGTCCACTTTAAATCAGTAACACTGACTTACAAACTAAAATATGGTCACATCTTAATTGTGGGAATCTTGGCACCATCTATGAGGCTCGGCTGTCACCTCAGTAACGGCTAGCAGCTAGAGCACAACCGGAGGTCTATGTGCAATAGTAACACACACCAGTCTTGTATGAGGCGTTCCAATGGTTGTAGCTGCTAGCCGTTACCAAGGTTACAGCCTCATCGCTGGTACCAAGATTCCCATGATTAATGTATGACAATAACCAGGAAACAAAAACATGGCTTTGATTATGAGTAGTCAACTACAGCATGGTTGGGTGGGTTGCTGGATGGATTGTTTGGTCCATTCTTATAAAACAACATTACTGTTCCGTGCATTTTCTTACAAGACATTCCTTACCCAGAACACCTTACTCTGCAAAAAATGTCTGTGTAAACAAGTGTTTTAGTCTTGTAATGAGACTTAAAATAATATTTTGTCCCCTCAAAATTAGAATATTAATATATTAGCTTGTTTTAAATTACTTTTTATTTATCTTACCCCACTGGCAGATAGTTTGTTTTATTTAGCAAAGAAATAACAGAAATAAGATTCTAAAGTCTAAATATGAGATTAAAATGCTTGTTAAGATTAGTTTTTTTGCAGAGTACATTTTTTTATACCAATTTTATGCTGCTGGATATAATATGAAGCAATCAGAGCCATAACCGAGGCAATGCACCACCTGGGATTTTAACCAACAGTCTTGTGATTAAAAGTCAGGATCTCTGACCACCACACATCACTGCAGCCAGCTCAGTGAAACTATAGCAGTATATTTCACACACTAATACACACATTTGCACATACAGTATAATCATCCATTTACATATGTATATGTGCACACACATCTTTGTTTAGACATACACACCCACACATACACAGGCACATACACACACACACACAGGCACGAGGGTACTGCCTTTTGTATATGTATGTTCCTCTCTGTGTGGTATAGGCAGGCATTTTTACCTCTTTCTGCTGTGTGTGTGTGCGCTTTACCGTAGCGCTAAAAGCTGCAATGATCGATTTTCCTCCGTTTTCTGCGGCACACGTGGCCCAGTAATCAGGCCTCCCTTCCCCACCGATCGATCGCTATTGATCACTGAGCCTGGAGCGCGCGCCACTGCGGAGAGGAACGAGCACGGGGCGACACCAAGAGGCGGGAAAGCGGAACAAGCACAGACTCCGTATGTACTGTATCATGAGAAATATAGATGAAATTATATTAACTGGACGTGACTTAATAACTGGAAACTTCCAGAAAAAGCCTGCAAAGGACGTAACTTTCGACACTGCCATTCTGTGGAAAATCTGATTTTTTTCATGACTTTTTCACGACTGACATTACGCTGGAACTATAACGACAGTCAGCTAAACCAAATGCAGTGCAGCGTAATACACGGAGTATCGTCAAACTTACCCTCCACACCCTCGTTTCCCTCCGTAAATACACCAGTTTGTGTCATGTCATTGGGGTTGGAGGAGCGACTGTATGAGACATGTTTATTTAGTGGCAGTGAGTCGTGCGATAACGCGGTGGAGATTATTTTTTAAATACGTGTTGACAAGTGGACGACATCGCTGCTTTTAGCCACAGTGTTTCTTTGGCGCAAAGCCACGGACAACTGGAACCTACGGTTGAGATTTTAAATCATCTGTATACACGCGCTTGTGCTGCCAGTGTATTTGCCCGATGTCGTTGCATTATCCCCCCGCCCACCACGTGCGAATGAGCCCCGCGTACTGAATGAGGAAAACGGTCCTGTTGTGGTGTGTCGGGCTACGCACGCACGCGGGGTATACCACTGAAGAAGACGTAGGCTACACCTTCATGCGTGGAGGACCCACGTTCAGAATGCGCAATGTGCTCTCCGCGCTCAGGCTGCAGCGTTGACGTAGAATATGAAAATGATGGATGAGCGCCAGGGGGGGCTTTAGACGGCGGCAGTAAACAGATTTGACTGCGAGGGGGAGATCGATGGGCTCCGGCCTGCTGTAATTAGACACACAGCGCCGCGGAGCAGCACAAGGCACTTCTGAACAATCAAAGGGGGGGGGGATCAGGCTGGGACTGGGAGGGAGAGAGGGAGAGAGGGAAGGAGAAAAAGAAAGTGAGTGAGAGAGATTACAGTGAGTAATTGAGAGGAGGTGAAGTGAGAGTGAAGTAGAAATAATAGAAATCACAGGAGGCCGGTGGGGGCTGAGATTTTGTAGAGCTCATTTTGATCAGCTCAGTCCTGTAGCTGTAGAGCCGCCTGCAACACTAGTTGAGTACAGCGCGCTTTGTAATCGACCTTAGAGACGGCATGCGGCGTAGTCACGCTTCCTTTAGAGACCCTGTCCTGCGTTACATAAAATACATTTTAAAAGTCCTCCCAAAAGAAAGAAAATGGTGGAAGGTGAAGAGCAGATGACAGTTGGCAGAGAAAACGACTAAAAAGAGAAGAAAAGGTCAAAGACATGAGAAGAAGAAGACTCAGGGGAGAACACCAAGTGTTTAAATAACTCTCTTTTTTCTTTTCGTTTTTCAACACCTGGCTATTTCTTTGTCTGGTTTGCACACAGCAATGGACCGCATTCATACAGCTGCTTAAAAATCTATTACAATTCTGTACTGTACTCCGCCATTCACGATCCCTCCGCACACACGCGCACATACACACACCACAGTGCAGGTCCCTCTTTACTGAGGGCACTTAAGTCTTCAGTCCAGCCATTGACATAATGATAGAAAGACTGGGAAACACCAATCACAGAGTATGTTGGTAACAACCAATAGAGCAACACCAACCTTCATTAGTGGACATTTTCTAGCTCAGGGCTGCCCAATCCTGTTCCTGGTTTTCATTTCAACCCAAATTTGGCACACCTGATTCTACAAACTAGCAGCTCAAGGATATCTTTAACTGTTGAATGAAGTGTGCTTTGTTAGGGTTGGAGTGAAACCCTACAGGATGGTAGATCTCTAGCTGTTGAATGAGGTGTGCTTTGTTAGGGTTGGAGTGAAACCCTACAGGATGGTAGATCTCTAGCTGTTGAATGAGGTGTGCTTTGTTAGGGTTGGAGTGAAACCCTACAGGATGGTAGATCTCTAGCTGTTGAATGAGGTGTGCTTTGTTAGGGTTGGAGTGAAACCCTACAGGATGGTAGATCTCTAGCTGTTGAATGAGGTGTGCTTTGTTAGGATTGGAGTGAAACCCTACAGGATGGTAGATCTCTAGCTGTTGAATGAGGTGTGCTTTGTTAGGGTTGGAGTGAAACCCTACAGGACGGTAGATCTCTAGCTGTTGAATAAGGTGTGCTTTCTTAGGGTTGGAGTGAAACCCTACAGGATGGTAGATCTCTAGCTGTTGAATAAGGTGTGCTTTGTTAGGGTTGGAGTGAAACCCTACAGGATGGTAGATCTCTAGCTGTTGAATGAGGTGTGCTTTGTTAGGGTTGGAGTGAAACCCTACAGGACGGTAGATCTCTAGCTGTTGAATAAGGTGTGCTTTGTTAGGGTTGGAGTGAAACCCTACAGGATGGTAGATCTCTAGCTGTTGAATGAGGTGTGCTTTGTTAGGGTTGGAGTGAAAACCTACAGGACGGTAGATCTCTAGCTGTTGAATAAGGTGTGCTTTGTTAGGGTTGGAGTGAAACCCTACAGGATGGTAGATCTCTAGCTGTTGAATGAGGTGTGCTTTGTTAGGGTTGGAGTGAAAACCTACAGGACGGTAGCTCTCTAGCTGTTGAATGAGGTGTGCTTTGTTAGGGTTGGAGTGAGACCCTACAGGACGGTAGATTTCCAGGTGCAGGATTGGTCAGCCCTGTTCTTCTGGGATGCCTGTGACGACAACCAGGAAGTAGCCAGAAAGTATCCACCAATCACAGTCTGCATTGTTCCACTGGTTGCCACCGCCATGCACGATTGGTGGACCTCCTCTTTGTTTTTTTACGATGAAGGAGATATCACAACTTTCTTGTCACTATCTTTGTGACTGAGTCCAGTGCTGGTTTTAAATCTAAAATAACCACAGCTGAGTAGAATATCAGAATGTTTAAATGATTAAAAATGTTTCAAATGTAATCTGGATGGAATCTTGATTTACATAAATCCTCCTCCCACTCTCCTTTTGTGCAAGAACTACATGATATTCCCCCCCATGCTTACATTAAGAGTGGACTCGATTTGCAAGCGGGAGGCCTTCTCCGACGTGTTCTCCATTCATTTTGCACAAAAAAACATGTGACGCGGGATAGCCCGACAGGGTCAAAATGAGTCCACCTTCTCATATCAGTCAGTGCACAACCAGGCCTGGTTTAAACACTTTAATTTTGAAATGATTATTTAGCTCTTTCGCTCATTGGTCCCCAACCCCATTTCCTGGAGATCTACTGTAGCCTATGTTTTCATTTCAACCCTATGTTGGCACACCTGATTCTACTAAATAGCAGCTCAATGAGATTTCTAGCTTTTGAATGAGTTATGCTTTGTTTCCAGTGGAAACGTAGAGGACGGTATATCTCCAGGAACAGGGTTGGGGAGCCCTGCTTTAGGGACTGCTGGAAGGTTCCTGTTAAGGTTCTGTTCTAATGCAAAGGTGACCCCCGAACAACAATGCAGAATTGACCATTAGCAAAATATCCACAAGTCCCGCCCTCCTTAGAGACTGTTGTCATGTACGACAAAGGGAGATGGAGTCAGCTGGCACCATCCGCTTGAGTGAATTACCGCAATAATTTTTTTTTTTAAAGTGGAGGATTACATATACAATGTTAAACTAACTGGGTCACTTATAACTGAAAAAGTATATCGCTCGCAGATAAAACATGAAAAACCACACTTGTTGCGCATCGAAGTTGAAGGCACAAATATCCTGGGTCAAAACTGCTCATGTATCCGTTGCGATAACGTGCTAGTTATTGGTAAAGATTATCTGCTTTTAGCTCATGAATAGCAGTTGGAATAACAACGGCAAAGTTTGCCCAAGATGCACTCGCTGCTAGTTTGACCTAACATTAGTTTAACTTTTTACCTGTAACATTAGGCCTATGCCCCATTTCAGCTACGCTACACCATTGTGGGGAGCTCGAACATAGGTAGCTAATCATGTCCAATATCTAACGTTAACTATTCTGGCATTTATACTTCCTTTCTTATCCATCTTATTTTATCATTTCTTATATTATTTTACTAGGTTTTCCCTTCGCTCACAGGCTAAGAATTCCATTCCCAGCTAACAAATGCTGTAGCTATCTATCTGCTGTAGGCCTATTATTAACTGTGCACTTGACAAATAAACTATGATTTGGATTTAATCACTACTATAGCTAATAGATTAGATTTGTTATCTGGTGTTATTAATTGGCAACATATAGCTCAATTAGCTGAGAAGAACTGCATTTCAGCATTTACTCGTAGACGATGTTTCGATCCAAACTGGATCTTCGTCAGGTGAAACCGTAGACTGTATAAGGGTGAAACACAGTTTTGTGTGCAGGCTTTTTCTTCACTGTATCTGTCAGTAGCCTATACGGTATTGACATTATGCTGCAAGTGTGGTCGTCCACAAAGTTTTACCAAAAGACACGTTTCCAAGTTTGTCTATGGCTTGGTGAATGTAATAAAAATAACGCAGTTCCTCAACGCAGAAGAAGCTTTGTAATTTGCAGCTAAGGTTTTTTCCGCTATCAACTAAAATGTTGAGTCGGAGCTAGATGTCGGAGGAAGTCCTACATAGCAACCGTTTCTAAGCTCTAGCGCAACCCAGGGATGGGAGGGTTTCAGTCGGCCAGGATGACAGCGCTCATCTTTGCACCAGCGCCCCCGCTGGTCGATCGGGCACCTGCAAGTCCACCCGTTGAGCTGCACATGAATAGTCTCGCTCCGAGTCACGAGCGCAATTTGTTCTGCATGCTGTCATTTTTTAAAATTCTAATTCATGGCTGAGCTTTGACGCTTGTCTTACTGCATTTGTATAGCATTGCCTTCCATTTTCATATCAACTAACAATTGCGATTATTGGAGACTCTACACACAATTGTACAATATTATATTATTGACTCTGTCTGTGTAAAGCAATTTGAGATGTTCACTGTAAAATTTAAAATGCTATATACTGTAGATGAGATGCATTCTATTATTTAGGTTTATAATTACAATACAAGTCAGATAAATGCAAAACCAAATCAAATATCACTACTGGCTATATTTTGGATGAGTAAAAGGTAAGACTTATACAGTGTAAGAGGTGTAAGGTGAGAGAGAGAGAGAGAGAAAGAGAAAGAGAGAGAGAGAGAGAGAGAGAGAGAGAGAGAGAAAGACTCAGATAACCAGTACCGCAGTGATGGATTTACATAAGATTACAGAACCAAGGGGGAGTCTCGATGGCCTAGCCTGTAAGAGCACCGTTCACATGCTCATTGCATGCAACACCCCATGTCTCTCGCTCTCCATTCTTCCTGTCTCTCTACACTTCAGTGTCCAATAAAACTGAAAATATAAACCCTGACCAACCATAAAAATAGAAATAAGATTATAGAACCAAGGGGAGAGGGAGAGAGAGGGAGAGAGAGGGAAAGAGAGGGAGAGAGAGAGAGATTACAGAACCAAAGTGGGAGCGACGGGATAAAGCTTCTGCTTCTTTTGCCTCCTCTTTCGTTCCCGCCAGATAACAAGCGTTTATCTTTCTTTCCTTTTGTTTCCTTTCTCCCCCTTAAACCCCCCCCGCCCCCAGCCTGTAAGCGGAAGGAGCAAGAACAGCACAAAGACCGGAGCCTGGCGCCAAAGAAGCAGCGGCTCGTCTTCACGGACCTGCAGCGCCGTACCCTCATCGCCATATTCAAGGAGAACAAGCGGCCCTCCAAGGAAATGCAGCACACCATCTCCCAGCAGCTGGGACTGGAGCTCTCCACCGTCAGCAACTTCTTCATGAACGCACGTCGTCGTGTCGACCGTTGGCACGACGACCATGGCCATGCCCACGGCGCCAGCCCCGGCCAGCCGGGCACCTCCGCCACCACCTTCTCCAAGGCCTGAGGGGTGGGGTGGGGGGGGGTTAAATGGGTTGGGCCATGCCCTGACATGCTACGCACCCCCCCCCCCAACATCCCCCCGCCCCCAAAATTAACTCCACCCACCACCTTCCCCAAGGCCTGAGGAGTCTGGCCACACCCAACACCCCCTTATAACAAAAAAACACCAAGTTTACCATGCCACATGCCCCCCAACCCCAACCCAACCCCTGCCTGTATACCCAAATCCTAAAGACATAACTTAAGATTGCCAAACCTCTCAAGATCTGTCTTTCAATAAAACAAAGGGATTCGGAAACAAATGCGCAAAACAAAGCAAAATATATGGCAACACAAAGTCAAAATCAACTCTAACCTCATACTAGGGGTGTGGACAGTCGTTTATCTGAAGTCAGAGACAACTTCCCCTGTCCTTTCCCCTCCCCTCCCCATCTTGTTTTAATGCGTTTCAGAAGCCAAAAAACCTCTTGCGGGAAAACCCTCGACATTGAGCCCAACGCTATGGCTCCACTCATCCTGGGGTCAAACGGAGGTTGAAAGTTTATTGGGGTGGGTGAAAAAGAATGGCAATAAAGCTCACAGCACAGTCTTCTCACTTCAGAAAAGTTTTACGCACAAAAATAATCATCATAAACAAGCAACAGCTGACCAAGAAACAAGCGCAACTGCCCTCTCCTGCAACATCTGTTCAAGAGACTCTCTCATGTCCACAGATTTTTTTTGTTTAACGAGATAGCTTGGAAGGTACTAATCAATGGTAGGCCTAAAAAAATCAATCAATCAATCGAGGCAATGATTCGCTGAAAGACGCTATCCTGAAGGTGAAACGGAAAACTGGCTCCTAACAGGTGACACTCAGGTCGACCCAGACAAGGTATATATTTTTGCACAGATGTTGGAAGCCAGTTGGGCGGCCATCTTAGCTTCTGAGAGGAACATGTTTTCGTTTCTAGTTTTTTTATTATTATAATTTTTTAGGAAGGTGTCGTTCCTTGTCCGGGGACATTAGGCACCAGAGTGGACTTGCGAACAGACCCAAGGCATAAATCCTGGAGTAGTCGCGCGGTTGTGCGAGCACAACGGCCGCCCTGACTATGATACTGGTGCAACGGTTCCACCTGCCGTGGTCTTCGGTGAACTGCAGCATCGTTGTCTGATCGGAGAAATGGATACGACAAAAACGGCTGAAGTTAACCACGTATCCCTTCGTGGATTACAGGACAGGGCAACCAGTAAAACGGCAAATATTATTGCCAGGTCAGTGGCAATCAACCAGGAAAAATACGCTACACATATACAAACAAAAAAAATTACAGAGCCCTGCTGGAAAGATATACAATGTTATTCATGACACAAATAACGTGTTTTATCACAAGTGTGTCGTTGCTAAACAACTTACAATTAAGAGGCGGTTGTTCTTTACGGCGGTGGTGTTCAAAGTTCGGCGATGCTCTTGGTTTAAGTTGATCACAGGAACGATGTTATATAACAGCTCTGAAAGTCCAGTCTCGTGATTGAATGCGTGACACGGTCCTGATCAAGCTCAGCTTTCGCAAACATGTATTGTCGAAATCACAAAACTAAGTGGCCGAAACCAAAGGAAACAATATTTACAATTAGCCTACAATCTCACACGGAACCCTGCACTAGGTGATGCTCTGTGCGCCTGGTTTCGTTGGGAAAATGATGCGCCAAAATTGTACTTCCGTTAATGTAACCTCGAGCGCAGTATATTTTGTCGTGCAATTTTAATTTTATAAAACGCAGTTAAATGCGTCATTTGAATTCTGGACTTATTTGAGCTGAATTTACTGAAATAAAACTGGGGATAGCCTACTTAGGGCTCTAATTCGGACACATTTGTACACAATTTACGAGAGGAAAAAAAGCCGCTACGCTACAACCTAGTTATTAATTAGCTTACCTGATCACAAATTGTGTTCAGTATATATTGTCATGCGGTTCTTTGCCAGCGGAACGCAATTTTGAACTACTTTGATACTTTACCATCTCAAGTTGAACATTAAAGTAGTTGGAAACTATAGGCGAATGGACAAAACGTCCGTTTAGGAAACACGTCGTGCGCACGCGCTTTTACTCAGCGGTGCCAAGTTAGCTTTGCAGCCGATCAACGGTTCTCAGCACAAGGGAATTTTTTTTTCTGATGCCGTAATTACTTATCTAGATTTACGCTGTTTTATCTGGATACAGTTTCCCCCCAAAATTACCAAAGACAAAAACATTTTTTTTTTTACGAGGACACGATAGAACAAATCCTACACCAAATCCCCCTGCAGCATTAGTACGATAAGTAAACACAAACGAAGATAATAACGATGATCCAGTGCCAATGAAAACTGCCTTAATGATAATCAGAGCTGAAGGTAAATACATTATTTAACCCTGTTCAACTCCCAGTCCACTGCTGGGTAAACTGTGCCATAATAACCTACAACCCACTTCGAAAAGGCATGCGAATCTAACCTTACCCTTTTCACGAGGAAAACTAACGATCATTTTAAGAGTAATGGTCCAAATAAAGACACCTTGTGATCTCAATAAAAAGGGTCAACAACACAAAGGAAACCAAAATTAATGTGGGGAGAAAATCCCCCATAAATAATTCTCTACTTTCTATCTTTGACCCTTTTCCTCTTTACCCTGTCCTATCGCCCTTTACCCATCTGTCTCTCCCTCTCTCTCTCTATAATATTGATGCGGGTAAATAGTATCATAGACACAAAAGTTTCTATTTCTTGTTACTCTTGTGATCTGTTGTGCAAATACGTGTAAAGCACCTTGTTGATAATAAAAACAAAACAAAACCAAAAAAAGGCAAAGACTTTCAAAAAGAACAAAGAACAGAGGGATAGAAACCTTGGGGGGGGGGGGGGGTTTGATGAAGAGGACACTCATTTCCATGGAAAGGAGAGGAAGAAAATGGGGAAAAAAGAAGCAATGGGCACAGTCTACTGGGAATGACCCCTGACCTTTCACCTGTCGGCCGAGGTGTTCCAACGGGATCACGACTATGATGCAAACGTAAGCGGGTGTGGCCTTGTGCCCATTATATGGGGAGGGAAAAGAGGACGGCACCAGGTGCGGAGGACAAGAGCGCCCCCTGATGGTAGCCTAGGTGGAAACGGTCTGCAGCAGTGCTGCTCGGAACATCAAGGTTGGTGGAAAACGGCTGCGGGCAGACCCTCAGTTTGCTGTGAGCAGTGAGGGGGAGGTTATCGCGGGAATGAGAGGAATATTGTGTGGTACACTATCCAGCAAGGATCTATAAATACATATATAGAAATCTAATTTAAAGTGGGAAAAAAAATAACCAAAAAAAAAAAGGTGAGAGAGAGAAAGACGTGTCACAAAAATGACCTTGTTTGTAGTGGGAACCTGTTTGGCTACCTCACTGTACAGAGTGGAAGGTGGGGACCAACCACTGATACCAAAGAGTTCTTCTGCCTGCCAATCACACACTGCTCGGGGGGGTGGACAGAAACCACGGCAACCAAGAATCCCTAATGCCTCCTACACACACCTTTATCACAATGCCATTATGCACAGGCAGACTCTCACACACACACACACACACACAGTGCAGTCAGACTGCATTGTGCCACCTAAGGAGGAGGTGGTTTCAATGCAGATTGAGTTGAGTGCCTTTTACCTTCAACCACGGGTGGGACTGCTCTGAACACACACACACACACACACACACACACACTGGGGACAGTGAAAAAAACTTGTGGGGGTTTTGTCAGCTTAATTCCTGTCTGACAATAAAGCACTTTTATCACAGATTACATTTTAAAAATACTTAGTTTCGAATATTTATTACTTTTCTGAACCCCCCCCCCTCAAATTATGTAAATAAATGTTTAATTATCTCTCATTGTTTGTTCACAAAGGGGACCTCTGCCGTGGGTTCAGTTACCTTCACATCCAGCACCCTCATTCTCCTCTGCCCCCTATGGACTCATTCTCCTCTGCCCCCTATGGATCTGAGGTCAGCGATTGGCTCGTCACTGAAAGTGCTCGCCAGCCAATTGCTGATCCGGGATCAGCAGGGAGCAGCTTGGGGATAGAGCAACCGCTGGCCGTGTCCGAATCGGCGCACTTGCCTACGATTGAGTATGCCAGTTGAGTATACTTTTTTTACAAAGCTGTTAAGTAGGTGACAATTCTGAAAATCGAGTGTTCTTAATATCCCCGTATGATATACTTATTTCCGGGTTTTTGCTGATAATAGTATGGAGGATATTTTTTTGCATCCTGCATGTCACTAAACAGTATGCAGTAAGCAGTATACAGTATGCTAGTACACAGTAAACAGGACGCAGTAGATAGTGCTCTTATTCGGACACAGCCACTGTCGCTTTCACCCCTGACCAATGGCTAATTCTGATTGGCTACACTCAAAATAGAAGCATCCTCTCACATTCTCTTATATATAACAATAACCTCCCCTCCCTTCCCTGTTAGTGTGGAGTTGGCGGGCATGTATTGACAATTAATTCTGAAATACCTCAAACCTTTCGTGTAAAGTTTGTGTAATTTAATTAATGATATTAATGATAATGATGACAATGATGACACTACTATGAATAATAGTTAGTTTTGGAACTTGTAACTTGAAGCTTTATACTGTTATAAACCATTCATTGATTGGTTTTGTTTTTATTTATTTATGTATTTATTGTTTGTTTAGTTTTTTTTTGGGTTCTTGCAGCAGCATGTAATCTTGATGTTTTCATAAAAGAAAGACATCATAAATGTTTCTGTGAGAGCGAGAGAGGGAAGTTTAGATTGGAAAACCGAGGAAGAGGAGGAAAGTGGAAAAAAGGAAGAGGAAGGGTCCCTGTGCAAATAAAAGGGCAAAGAAGTAACTCATTCCCTCTTAAATACATGGACTAAAAATAGTGTGTTTATCATTTTCAAAGGCAAAACGAAAACAAACCCAAAAATAAAAATGTGGATATAAAAAAACACAAAAAACAAAATTGGCAGACAAAAGATGATTTTTTTCACCTTTTGTTGAGTTTTGTCTTTTTTCCCCTTTCCTCTCTCCTAAAGAAAATACACAGTTACATTCAAACAGTGTTTCCTGTGTGTGTCCAAGTGCACACAGTCACATTCAAACAGTGTTTCCTGTGTGTGTCCAAGTGCTCCTGATGTTATTTAAAAAAAAAAAAAAAAGATTGACAAAAAGCACCTCTGTTGAAAAGGGGTTGCAACTTTTTTTGCTTTTCTGCATGTATATTGTATAATTGTATAAAAACTGCAGGAACGACCTGTTATTTGTGGTAAAGAGGAGGGAGAGAGAGGGATGAGGGGACTTGGGTAGAGAAAAAAGAAGGAATTTGAGGAGAAGATGGAGTTGGTGGGGATCTTTGTTTTTTTGTTTGTTTTTGCCCTCTCACCCTCACTGTAGGTTGTGTCCGAATCAACGCCCTTCCATACTATTGAGTATGCTTGTCAAGTACACTGGATGAGAAAGTTAAGTCGGCGAAATGTTCTCTAAATGCAGTGTACTTAATATCTCAGGATGATATACTTATTTCCAGGTTAATAGTATGGAGGATATTTTTTTACATACTGCATGTCACATACTAAACATTATGCAGTGCACAGTATGCTAGTACACAGTACACAACACGCAGTAAAAAGGGCTCCAGTTCAGACACAGCCCAGGGCTGTGTCCGAATATGACCCCTATTTCCTGTCCACTGTCCCCTGTCCACTCAGACCCCTGTCTACTATGTGCCCTGTCCCCTCACTTTGCAAGCAGTGTGCGAAAAAAATCCTGCAAAACTCTTTCCAAACTAGTGAGGAAGTAGTTTGATATTCTCAATAAAAATGCAAATAAATATTACAATCAGTTAACATATGACGATTGTTACAGATTATGAATAAAGATAGAATTAACAAAAATAAAAAGAGAGTAGTTCGTAATATGACCCACTCTTGTACCATCGATAAGCATACGCTCTATGTCTTTTACATTTTTACTTCCGGGTTACTTACTAAAATTGTCGCATGAGTGCACCGTTCTGCAGATGTGTGCTCCTGAATTCCCTCAACAAACCCACGGACATAAGGGGCTCATCCTGGTATTTTAAGTGCCCACATTTGTAAGATAGAGTCACCCACTCAAAAGCTTTTTGACGAAGTGGACTCAAATACGGGCCCTTTAGGGTGTAGGGGTAGTATTCGGACACAACCTACTGCTTTCTCCTGATGTTGTTTTTTATTGGATGTATGTATAAGTTCTGGCAGTAGGGGGCAGTGTGCTGAGGGCAGGAGATACAGCAATTGATTTGCTGCATATTGCATGCCCCTCCCCTTCCTATATTCTTCTGACCCAGCTTAACATCAGAAACCGATCCCTCCAATCAGGAAGGCTCTTAAATGTGCTCCTCTACTGTGAAACAGCATACGTTCATTTTTTTACATTTCCCCTGGAATTGAAAGTAGCAAATTTCACGCGTGTGAAAGAAAGTCCCCTGTAGCACTGTCCTCTCCCTCTTCTTTAACCTGTCAATCAATCAGAACCAAGTGTCTTTGTGATGGTAGAAGACAATCAGTATCCAATGTTGAGGAGAGAAGGAGTGAGAAAATAAATAAAAAAGAGGCAGAGAGAAGAGACAGAAAACCAGTGAGAAGGGATGGAAGATGAGACCGGATTTGGGCAGGAGGAAGTTCTCAGAGTCAACTGCCGCTATGGCACAACCCAACCCCCCCCCCCCCCCCACACACACACACACACATTTGACCTTTGACCACCCCCTGCTAAAACTTATGATTGGCCGATTTTGTTTGCATACACACTGCCACTCGCACTACCACTCCCACACCAGCAGGGGTCTTATCGAGCTGAGATAGAATGTTCTCACACAGCAAGGTTCCGGAATGCCTGCGCTGCCTCTGGCCAATCACAGGTGTTCTTGGTGTTGAGGAGGCAGTTAAATGTCATGTCTGCAGCTGGTTATCCTGCATGGCTACAGACTGAGGGCTGAGAATGGCTGGTTACTTTTTTAAACCTTTTTAACAGAAAGCTATGCAAAAGCACCTGACTAATCATTACTGCTGAGTCAGAGTGTACCACACCCCACCCCCCCCCCCCCCAAATCCCCCAAATCCCCTGCCCCAGACCATCTGCACACCCACCCACACTATAGTCACTCAGGGCACTAGTAGTTGAGTGCCTGCACTGGCCATGATGACAGAGACAGCTCTTAGATATACAGAGACAGACATGGCACGTTACCATAACAACACCCCCCACCCCCCCCTCAAACTCTGACATCATGTCCACAGCCAAGCCAGTCCTGGGCTGCGTTCAAATCCTTTAAATGGCTGGACTCGTTTTGACCATCTCGGGCGATCTGGCATCATGCTGGAGGAGCTCGCTGGAGGAGCACGCTGGAGGAATCGAGTATAAAAGGGTGCCCTAAGCGGCGGCGTGCATCATAAGCAAATCAAAAGATTCAAAAACCAGCACGGCTCATTTTGGAACCACTCGTTGGCTTTTGACGTCATTCCCTCCTTTGCTGACCTCACTTCCTGTCCCTCATTCCTCACCTCACTTCCTGTACTCCATTCCTTCTGAACATGTCACCAAAAAAAACTACTAAAATGGAAGGCAGGAGCGTAGACAAGAAAAGCGTAAGAATTTGGACATCCTTGTCCAATGTGGTGGAATATTTTTTGGCCGTGTCGTTCGTTCGTAACGTTGAAACGGACGATACGTGGCCTAGGTGCTCCGACTCTGTTACCCTGACTTCAGTTATAAACAGGGCTGTATAACCGTTCCATTATGTAAATATTTAAAATGTGCTGTGACAAATCAAATTGTGTTTAATGATTGATTGAATCAATATTGTTAGGCTTCCTTTGTTTACTTATGTGCTATTATCTTTCTGTTGCTACAAGTTATTTGTTCACGCTATCAATCATTTATGAACAATGTGGTTCTTTCAAATCCCTATATAATTTACAAAACGTAGCCTTCCTCAAATCCCTACTTACAATCACTTGTGCATCTACATTTCTGTGGTACTTTTGATGAAGCAAAGCTTTGTGGGACTTGTAGTCACGTATAGCCCAAAGGAGGTAAATGAAGACGGACTGTGTTTCCTTTCTTCATTTATTAAACCAATTGAGTGTTTGTTGTCATGGCGGCCAGTTGGCCACTTCTGGGTCACAAGGAGATGAGGGGACACAAAATTGAGGAAGCGTCCTTTTTAAAGCTACTCAAACGTAGCCTCAGACTGGACTCTGTTGGAGCGACTTAGCGATACAAAATGTGTCCCGCGCTCACGAGTCACACAGCAGGGTGTGAACCAAACTAATACAGGAAGACAGAAAGTGTAGAAATTAAAGGTGTGTGACAATCTCACTCCTAATAAAAAATTCCCTCACAGCCAACAAACACTCATCCAAAACCACCTCAAACATGTGTCCTGATCTGTCCTAACATTATCAACATAATATAATTATATACAAACACACACAAATACACAATCATGTTCATTTACACACACATTGACACACGCAAATACATACACGCAAACACATCACACACAAAATGACACACATGCACAAAATGATGACGCACATGTAACTTCCGTGCACACACACACACACACTCTCAAGCGCACGTTGGTCATTGCACTCTGAGAGCCTCCTCGGGCGCCCCCTCCTGGTCACAGTGGAGTACTTTTTGTTCAGCACGAGCAGAGAACTTTGCCGAAGGAAAATTAACTAGTAATAACGGTTACAGAAGAAAAAAAAACTTTAAAGGAAAATATGGGTAAATTGCGTGTTTTTGAAAAATTCAATAAAGAAATGAAAAGCTTACAGTGTATTCTCGCTGTTTTTTATTGAAGTTATAGCACAACATTTTAAAAATTTAATTTTCAGTCATTAAAAAATGATCTTGCAGGAACGTCTGACAACCACCATGGGGTAACAATGCAAGAACGACGCTATAAATATGTAATTCCAAATTGTTTGTCCTCCAGAAATATAAATGTAGCAGTCATCCATCGCATAATATTGTATCACAGAACATCGTACCATACACAGTCTTCAGGCCATGTTCTTAGATGTCATTATGAATTTTTTGAATCCCCCTTTGTGCGATTTAAAAAAAATATCTCCATTGGAATGTCTTAAAAATATGTATTATTCTGAAGCAAATTTTTTTAAAACACATACACGATGCAGTTTCTCATAATTTCCAGCAGGAGGCAGAGTCATCCTACAAAAACACAATCTGGAGTCTGGACACTGCAAAATCATTGTTATGAATCCATCAGGGCACTTCATTTGATTAGATTTTTAAAACCAGAAAAGACATATATTTATATTCATATTAATTTACCAGAAACAACTGGTTTCCTGTGTGTGGCTTTGTGCTGAATTCTAAAACCGTGCAGACGTGCTGTGAACACTTTTTTTCCAAAACATCCAACGATACATACAGCACGCCCAGCCAGATCAATTTCCTGGGTTTTTATCATAAAACTATTAAAACTGTGTGTGTGAGAGAAAAAGTATGTGTTTGTTAGTGTTGAGAGTGTGTGTTTTTGTGTGTGAGAGAGTGTGTGTGTGTGTGTGTGTGTGTGTGTGTGTGAGAGAGAGAAAAAGAGCGAGAAAGAGAGTGTGTGTCTGTGTGTGTATGTATGTGAGAGAGAGAGTATGTGTGTTTGTGTGTGTGTGTGTGTGTGTGTGTGTGTGTGTGTGAGAGAGAGAGAGAGACAGATAGAGAGAAAGAGAGAAAGTGTTTTTTGCTGCAGGGTTTTACTTGATGTGGATGTGATTTTATGCATGTAACTTGAGAAGGTGAAGGTGGGACAATCCAACACATCAAAATGAGGCAGAGTTGAGGGGGGGCAAGGGGGCTGGCTGAAAATAAAAATGTCTTTAGAGACAGAAGGTGTGATATCAAGACATGTTTGTGTATCAGCTGAGCATGTGGCCACACACACACACACACACATGCGCAGACATACACATGCGCAGACATACACACACACACATGCACACACACACACACACACACACAGACACACACACACAGACAGACAGACACAGACAGACAGACAGACACACAGACAGACAGACACACACACATGCACACACACACACACACAGACAGACAGACACACACACATGCACACACACACACATGCACACACACACACACACACACAGACACACAGACAGATACACAGACAGACAGACACACACACATGCACACACACACACAGACAGACAGACACACAGACAGACAGACACACACACATGCACACACACACACACGCACACACACACACAAGACTGCAGAAGAGAAGAGGTCCCCGCAGTCAGGTGTAAATGGTCGGGTGGCCAGGCTAGATCACACTGTCCAGGGCGGGGCAGGGCGGGGCAGGACAGGGCGGGGCGGGGCGAGGCAGGGCAGAGAGTTGGACTGTCAGCTTCAATCATGTGACCAGAGGACCCACTCCTGCTTAAAAAACCAGACCCATGTCGCCATGGTAACGGCACACACCCACCCTAATGTAAAGAAGGTAAGTTCCCCCCTAACCCTAACCCCCCGGACTCTTTCTGTCCAGAGCTATTCTGCCATGGCGTCACAACCCCACTAAAAACCCAGCTCACTGCGCCTCCTTCTCTACACTGCGCCTCCTTCTCTTCTCACTGCTACTTCTCCACACTCTCCTCCTCCGACTGCACCTCCTTCTCCTCTCTGACGCTCCTCCTCACTGCACCTTATTCCCTCACTGCACCTCCTCCACCTTCACTGCACCTTATTCCCTCACTGCACCTCCTCCACCTCACTGCACCTCCTCTTCCTCCTCCTCTTTCTCACTGCGCTTCGCAGACTTGGCCTACACGCACAAATATATTACAAAATATACCAGTGATTACCACTATATACAGTATATGTCACCATTCTATTTTTATGTGTATTCCAATGGGGTTTTGTTTGGGAGTTTCTCGACCTGATGCCAAGCAACATTTTTTCTTGTGATGTGTAAGTGCATTTGGGTTTTTAATAAACAAGACTAATTGTCATGGTAACAGATACCTACATGCCTGTGTTTATGTAGGTATGTTCTGAGGATGATCATATGCAAATGTGTGCAGTCATGTGATTTGACTACATTGTTATTCATTATGTTCAATCCATACATTGTGTTATGCAATAGGCTTATTATGTGCTACGAATGCATTCATAATGCATTATGGCAAATGACTTAGAGACCATATTCTGAATGGCAGAAGCACCCAGTGCTTGTAAAGTGAATTCAAACTGCACCAAAAAAAGAGGAAATGTAAAGGCCGGAAAAAAAATTAAAAATAAAATCAGGCACTGGAGCGAAAACAAACAGGTGGCAATAAACTGCGGTCAAAAGGCCCCACGGAAAAGGGCGCTTTGCAGAAACAGGGCCTTCTCTACAGCATGCGGTTCTTAAAAAGCACACCGCTGCCCCCCGGGGGCCCCAAAGCACCGTCACAACCCACTTCCTTCAGGTTACAGGCTTACAGAGCGCACTTTCACAACTTGGTGAGTGGATGACATGCGTAAAATAGCAAGACAGCAACCAGATAACGGTTTTAACCTTTCTCTCTCTCCAATAAGTGATTAAGCAATAGCAATAAGGCTGCATATCAAAGAAAGGAATTTGCCTGGATTAGGATTAGACGAGGTGAGCCTCTTCAGGAGGGGTAACTGTACTTGGCTCCCATGATTTCCAACACATCCCCTCATAAACACGGAGGTTACATTGGGTGGCATTTGAGAGAGGGGGATGAGTTTGTGTGATTTAAGATGTGTGTAGCTATACCATAAAAAGCATATGTTGTCAATGCTTTCGTTTGATCTCATTTCCAGTAGCATATATCACAGTTTATTTTAGCAGCGGTGTTAGCGCTACAGTTGTGATATCAGAAATGTTTTAAATAGAGGCATCGTTTGTGTAGGCCTACACAGCCTACTTGCTGGAAAATTTGTTTCCTGAACGCTTTCACAGCGAATGAAAAACAACGCAGCAATGTGCATTGCATTTGGATGTGTGTCGTTCCATTAAAATGCTTATTTGGGGGCGGCGGTTGAGATTCATATTTCATGTCAGGCCACAACCTAAGGCCAGGAAGAGCTGGGTGTTTTCTTACGTTCCAGAGAAATGCGCTTGTATGTGAGTGTGCCTACCTGTCCCATGCCTCTGTGGCCTGATTTCCTGGTTTTCCGTTTCTGTATATGTATTCCGTTCCGTATTTTCCCTTTTTACCATTTCATGTCTCCACTTCCCGCACCTGATATGTGTTTTCTCATGTTGTTTCGTTTCACCTGTTCTTCGTTGTCTCGTTAGTAATCTGGCATATAAACTCCCCTGTTTCTGTGCCCTGCGCCAGATCGTCTTGTGCCCTGCGCTCGTGTCCGTGACCCATTTATGTCTGCCCTCGAATAAAACCTATTCCATTACTCTGGTGTCTGCGATTGGTTCCGGTCCGTTCTCGTAACGCCTCCCCTTCAAAAGCTGGGGTTAAAGCTGATTTTGTGGCCCCTGGGCAAACGCCGGGCTCTAGGAGGGACCAGAATGTTTGACAGTGTTTGAAAGAAGGTTGGTCAAGGACAGACGGTAATGTAGCGATCCGCTCCCTTGGCTGCCTAACCGTGCTGCTAATGATGAATTAATCTTTAGTGCAGTGGTTAGCGCAGCCACCTCTCCCCTATGAAGACATGATTTTGAGCCTCGTCACAGTATTATAGCACAGCCTGTGCATTATAGACTACGCGTCTTAAATGGCATTTTTTGTGTTTTCTACCGGATATGCCAGGGTTGTTCAATCACTGGAAATTAAGTCATCCACAGTATCCTTGTGACTCTTTACAATAAAATAACAAAAGCTGGAGACAAATCTCTGGCCTGTGCACAGTGCATGTACCCTGTGTGTATGTACGTGCTAAAACCAGCTGCCAGCTTAAGATATTAGACTTGAAATCTGATTAGGGTGTTGCGTAGTGAAATGTAATTGCCACTGCAACACTTTTTTTTATGGATAAACTACATCTGAAGATCCTGGCACTTGCCGGCGTACTTTAGGTCAAAGCTGACCAGGGGTGTAAAAAGTACCCAGAAATTATACTTAAGTGAAAGTATGGATACTGTCTCAAAATCTTACTCAAGTAAAAGTCAGAGTATGTGGCTAAAAATACACTTGAGTAAAAGTAAAAAAGTTTCTACTTTTTAATGTACTTAAGTACTAAAAAGTAAAAGTAAAAACTTTTTTATTACAAGGGAATGACAAGGGGTCTCAAACTCATTCCATCGTGGGTCGAGTGTATACAAGTTTTCGTTTCAACTACACGTTGCACCAGGTGAGTTAGTTGAAGAGGTGAGCTAATTAGTGAAATCATCAGCTGGTGTTTAGGCAAGGCTGGAATGAAACCCAGCATACACTCGGCCCACAATGGAATCAGTTCTGCGATAGGCAATGCTGAAATTAAAGAAGAGGACACTTTTTTTTGCATTCAAATTATTTAATGCACTTCTCCATCGAATTTGAAAAAACACGTTGAGGTAAATTAACATGGACGGCATTCACATCACAGCATCCAGTTGTAAAGTTGGCCAAACTACAACCTTGGAAAAAATTAAAGGTTTAGTTCAGTTTTTTTTTATACGTGGGTTCGACACATCCTAAGGTTCTTGTCAAATAGTTCTTCTGATAGCAGGTGTCTAATCAAAGATCCCCTCTTTCTAGTCTTGCACAAGGACCAATCAGCATGGGTATGGGCGGGTTAATTTTCCATTGATGGGGATTTGATTGGCTTTAAATAAAGCGTGGCCGCAGGATTAATAACGTTAATGTTAGTTCGGCCAGAGAAACAAATATACTAATTAAAATAGTTGGACCTGCGAGGTTTGTACTTTGTAGGTCTGCATTTTAAATGTAAGGAGTAAAAAGTATGTTTTTTTTTTCTCTGAAATGTAATTGAGTACAAGTATACAAACTTAATAATACTCGAGTAAAGTACAAACCCCCCAAAACAGTACTTAAGTATTGTAACGAAGTACAATTACTCAAGTACTTTACACCCCTGAAGCTGACAGACTGAACATTGTCTCATAAAACCAAGTGCCAGTAGTTTTGTGGAAATGTTCCTTTTGAACGGCTGTAGGTAACGTAGCCGCGCTTTGGCTTGCACGTAATCGCCCCAGGAGGCGTGGAAACATGCGCGAGAACTTTTTCAGAACGAGAACGATGCAAACTCACAAAGAGGTGTCGCCCGCATGCAGCCAGCGGACACAGCTCGAGCCGGTGTCAAGGCTCGCTCTGAAATGACTGAATGAGGAGTGACTCCTCCCCTCGTGTGATATCGGCCACGGCTTTTTACATTTTACATTGGCTTGTCGATCAATTTGGATGCGATTATCTATCTATCCATCCATCCAAACACAGCGTTTCAAGTTTGTCTTTGTTATTTTGCCTATATTTGAGCTGTTCTGCTAACATGAACATGGTCGTGCTTCCATGAGGGTTTGTAAGGGAAGTTGCATTTGGTACAGGAAGTGCATAGAAATATTTTTTATTTTTCTTCCCAGAGGAACGGTTCGGCAGAAGGAAGACATGAGATAAACCGTAGGGAGAGAGAGACAGTCAGAAAAGAAGACGGAAAGACAAACGGTGTCCTTTAGGGTTCTCCGGGTCGACGGCCACCGGCCAATCGGAAAAGGAATCAGCACGACTATTTTCAGCAAATAATCTCAGAGCGTTTGAAGGGATCGAGCAGAAGAGATAGGACTTCTTTCATTGGCTCAATGGCGCTGATGGAGACACCAGATACAGGTCAGGCGCCTGCGGGCGGGGAGGAGGAGGGCGTGGCTGAGATGGGGCTGGGCTCCGCTTTGCGTCGCAGGCAGGAATTCACGCCTGAGGAGAAGTACGCTATCGACTGGGCGAAGCGGCGCAGGAACAACAAGTCAGCCAAGCGTTCGCGGGAGCGTCGGCGGGTCGGTGGCCAGGAGCTGGAGCGCCACCTGCTGGCACTGAGGATGAGAAGGCCCGCCTGCGCACCAAGCTGCTGTCGCTCAGACTCCACTCCGCCCCGGCCGGCCCCGCCCCCGCCCCCCAGCACACCGACGCTCACCCCGGCATTCTGGGGCTGGAGGCTCAGCGTCAGAAGCCCCGTCCCTTTCCACTCTGCCTTCAGCTCCGCTTTTCCACCGACGCCCCCCTCCGTCCCCGAATGGTACCTCCTCGAGGCGTTCCTGCCTCCCCTCCCAGCACATCCCTTTGTTCCCTGGCCCCGTGCCCCCTTCTCCGCCCCCTTCTCCGCCCCCCTCCCCGCCCCCGCCCCCCCGCAAGCCTGCACCACGAACTCAGACTGAAGGCCTGCAGGCTGTGTGCAAAATGCAAAGCGCCAGGGCGGGACACCCCCTCTCCAGCCCCGTCTCTGATAGGACAGCGGACATGCCTGTCAGACTGATGCACCAATCAAGCTCCAGCTTGACCGGCTGTGGCATGGAAGCGCAGAAGAACGAGTGTAATTACCTGTTCCAGGTGAGCTTTTGGGAGAGGCAGGATCCCACTTTTTGGAGGCCACAAGATTCCTAAAAGGCCCATACGCAGTTTAAAAAAAAAAAAATATATATATCATAATTTTTTATTTTTATTTTTAAAATTTGTAAAGTGACTTGAATATTGCAAATAAAATGTTTTACACAAACAAACATTTTATTATTATTATTATTATTATTATTAGTGAATGTTTATGTGCTCAACAATCTTTCTATCAATGTGAGCATAGTTTTGACTGCTAGCTGAAATAAAGCACCAGTACTGTGCAACAATGAAAACAAAATCATTTTTATTTAAGCTACCTCTTTTACAAGCTGTGAAGCATTTTCAGCGCACAGTAAATGCTGTATATTAGTGAAACATTAAAATTATACTTTATTGAAATAATCCAATTGTTCTCTCATCTCTAGGTAGCCATTGCTACCAATAACCTATGCCAGGGATTTTAATTGTTGTTTCTCTAAGCAATCAATTTCCCTTAGATTTAACAATCTAAAAGTTCTCGAGAGGGTCAGAATGGAGGAAAGGTGCTAAAAGTTCTCGAGAAGGTCAGGGTGGAGGAGAGGAGGTGCTAAAAGTTCTCGAGAAGGTCAGGGTGGAGGAGAGGAGGTGCAGTCTGAAGAGGTGGGTGTTCAGTCTCTGTAGCTCTCGTATAGTTCTGTGCCAACACAAATTTTGGGGTAAAATCATGCAGACAGAGAGAAGAAGACAGCAGAAGTGGTTACCGGGGTAACATGCTTTTATAAAGTAAAAAGGTGTTCTTGTACAGACAAACAGTATAAAACAAATTGGACAAGAAACATATTTAATTTACCATTCTATTGCAAAATAAGATAAAGCTGGTATGAGACTGGGAGAATTCAGATAAATTATATTTACCAGACACACAGAAGAGCCCATAGGCTATAAACCAATAGGCTAAACAATTCTAATTAGTTTAGCTATAGCAATGGCAGTTTTCAGAGACTAGCATGTTTTGGCCTATTAGGTCCTGATTTACTTTATTTATTTATAATTTTTATGCATATCCTGATATATGCATAACGGCAGTTACAAGTTCACAGTCATTAGCCTCCTGAGGAAATACAGCTTCATTGATCTTGTCAGTAATCAGGGATCGGGAATGGGAAGTTTGGGATCGGGAATGGGAAGTTTGGGAATGATTACATATTAATGGTTACATATTACTTAATGTCTCGACGCAAACCATAACGTCAGGTACATTGTATACTGTACATGCAAATACTTGTACTTGAAACGTCCAGGCAGTTTTGCATACTTCCGGGTAGGAGAGGAGTGATGGTGGGTGAGTGGAGGAAAGGAGGTGGGGAGTAAAGAATATTGGAACACACCCCTATTAGTTGTACGTGAGTACGGGACCAAATTATGAACAAATTATGGTTGGCAGTAATGGCGTCCGTCCAATCGGGCGCAGCCTGCTTCAGGGGTGCGCCCCAATATTCTTCACTCCTCACCTCCTTTCCTCCACTCCTCTCCTACAAGGAAGTAAGCAAAACTGGCTGTACGTTTCAAGTGAAAGTAGTTGCATGTACAATATACAGTGTACCTGACAGTTTGCATCGAGACGTTAATCAATTTGTAACCATTTTTAATATGTAGCCTAATCAGCAACATTAGGACACAAAGATCGGTTTCCGGGGCATGGAGGAGAAGAGGTGATAGTGGTGGAAAGGAGGACGCATTTTTCGAGTATTGAGACACACCCCTGGTTCACAGACCGTTGTCAGGGGAACAGTGGTCCCATTCTCAGGCTAAAATCGGAGGAAAAAACATTTCCGGAATAAATGGAGGTGTACAAAATAAAACCGACAAACTACAATACAAATTGCCGAGATCAGTACCAGTTCAAACGTGGCTTTGCAACTGCCAGTTGGAAGCGCGTGTTTCAGTTTTCACATGCAGTGCTCTAGCAGCACACCAGCACAAGGACACACATCGTCGGTTGATCGTCGGTTGGCCCTCGGGACACTTGACAGAGAGAGAGGCTTATTTCCGTTCAAAACACACTTTTGAAACATGAAAAGGGAGCTCTGGAGGATGAACACAGACCTGTTTGTTTTTGGGTCGTGGCACCATCTTGTTCTGAAGGGGTCATGGTGTCACATTTCATAAGCTGGAGAGACCATAGTGTAAGAATGGGCGCTGACTGGTGACTGGTGATAAAAATGCATCGATTCCGCATTGATTTTATCACAAAAATTTGAAATAATTCATTCATTTTATTATTATTATTTTTTTTACAAACAAGGATAAAATTTTTTTTGGTATTTTGTAGACGTATAATTATTTATCATACTTCAATAAAACGTATACCAACACAAAGACAAAGTACTTGGAAGACAAATGATTTCTACATAACATATATAAACGACTGTCTTATGGTTAAAACTTCTCAATGTTCTCTGAAGCTCTCTGCTTTCAAGACATTTTTATTGCTGCTGGAAATAAGCCCCTCCTTCCTAGTCCTTGCCGGGCACTGATTGGTTCTTAAAGACAGATAAGAACCCACCCACTCCCATGACCAGCTTCTATGACGCCCAAAGACCTCTTAAATTCTGCAGGTGTGTTTGGCAAGATCAGGAATTTTAAAAAGGCATGCATAGATTAAATCTGCTCGTTTGCAGGACAGAAAAAATGTCAGTCTGACCTGTAACATTTTTAATCTCAATTGTAATAGAAATACGAACATAATTTTTTTCACTTATCATTGTTGTTGTAGCTTGGAAACCCCAGAGGAGAAAACAATCTTTTTAAAAAAAAAAAAAAACATTATAGAAATTAATTCTGAACCACAATAGGAGAAAAATACTGCAAGTGCAACTGGTGTTCACAAAATGTAGAAGGAATGTCTGTCCTTGCTGTGAAAATTAATCTCCGTATCAGATCTCAACACTAGTCTTACGTCTAGCTAACCGAATATCACGTCACAGGCAGCAACGTCTGCCAATGTGAGCTATAACCACCACTGGTGACGTGACATTAAATTGCGAGTGTTGCAAATGTGCATGTTTCTGTGTGGCAAGTATTTTAAAAACTTTTGAGGTGAGGTTTGCTTCTATTTGCAATTTATCCAAGAGTGTTACTCCATCTGGCCAGTTTTGTAAGGAGAAGAAAAAAAAGGCAGAGGGCGCTAGAGGGCGCTAGAGGGCAGTATTTACACACAAATCCAGACAGTAAAACAAAAAAACTGTTCTTCAGTCTAAACCCCGATCACAGTTAGACACACAAAAAAACACACCCCTCAACCCCCCTCGGTAACTGAAAGATGGACTTGATAGAATTAAGGCAGGGGTCACTACATCAGGGGTATCAAACTCCAATCTTGGAGGGCCGCAGTGTCCACAGGGGTTTGTGGTTTCCTTTCAATCAGCAACCAATTAAGACCTTGAGAACAGGTGTGAGGACTCTTTAGCCAATCGATGTCTTAAATGAATCACTGGTGCTGAAACTCACTGAAAACCAGCAGACACAGCGCCCCCTCCAGAACTGGAGTTTCACACCCCCACTCTGCATTTTACACAAGGGGTGCGTCCCAATATTCTTCACTCCTCACCTCCTTTCCTCCACTCGTCTCCTACAAGGAAGTATGCAAACCTGCCTGAACGTTTCAAGTGAAAGTAGTTGCATGTACAGTATACGATGTACCTGACATTGCGGTTTGCGTCGAGACATTAATTGATATGTAATTAATATGTAATTAGCAACATTAGATTAGGACACAAAGATCGGTTTCCGGGGCACGGAGGAGAGGAGGCGGTAGTGGAGGAAAGGAGGGTGCATCTTTTGAGTATTGGGACGCACCCAAGAAGGAAGGTGAGATCACCTGCTCTTAAGAGGCAGCGGATAGTGTGTTAAATGGGCTCTGCGCTCTGCTGAAACTGGTTAAGACTGCATTCAACGTGCGTTTTATTATTTTTTTAATAAAACGGTGCCTCCCTCAGGGAATAGTATTAAGACCGACCCACTGTGAGAAAAGTCTGGGGCGACACCTGAAATGAGAGACGAAACGATTAATTAAGTAATTAAACATTCTTTGCATTTTGTAACAGACTTTTGACTCCACCCCCACCCCAACGCCTCCATTTTAATTTTCAATCAATTCATCCGTTTGTTTGTCACCCAGGCACTTCCAACACCCTTTGGCCTCCCTGCCTGAAAATAAAGTATTGAGTTCCTTGAATAAAGGAATCTTTATAAATAAAGGTTTATGTAGCAATTAATAGCTGTTCGATAGTACTTTGTGGTAATTAGCATTTTTTAACAATATAATCACCTGACTGACACTGTCCATGCTGTAAGTGGTAAATAAATCGCTGCCCTTAGCATCCAGGCTAATTAGAGCACATATGAGAGCTCCATATCACAGTAGAGCCAGAACAGAGAAGAAAAATGTAAAAATTAAAAAAAATGTAAACCCTGGGGTGTGTGTGCTATGGTGACCCACTTAACTGACCCAAATCCCTTTTCTTAAAAAAAAAAAAAACGTTTTGGTAAATGGGGCTGAAATCTAAATGTCGATAAGGAGAAAAGCGGATTGTGACCTTGTGAAGTCCAGCTCACGCTCCTTTTCTTAATGTCGCTTGTCCTGCAAAAGTGAAATATGCTCCAACCTAATGGCAAAAAAAGATGTCTAGAGTCTGGCTGAAAGCCAGTGAACAGGCGAATCGGGACGTTGCCCTTAAATAGGTTTTAACGTCTCTCTCGCCCTACAAAAGTGAAATATACGACAAAGTAATCTAACCAATAACCCAATGTTATGTTTCTTTAACACCTAGTGCCTGAGTGACAATGACTTCATCATACACACGGGGGCGGGGTTACAGAACAAAGGTAAGGACAGGGGGAAGTAAGGAGGCAGATTGATATAAATCCTCCATTTTGTATCCCTTCACCCCTCCCCCATTACATTTTTACACACAAAGAACCAGAACGAGGAGAAGCAGTATTCCAGTGTGAGAGAGTCCCGCCGTGAGAGAGGAGAGACACGGACAGACAGACGAAAAAGTACACCTACGTCCAAAAAACAGTGCAGAGGAACGCCGGGGGAGGAGATTATTGCTTTGGGCTGGGGATGCATCTCCGACACGTTTAAACATTTCAGAAAATGCACTTTTTTTTTTTGTCTTTTTTTTTTTTTGTTGTCTGCTTTTCTTTCTTCTTGTTTTGTCTCTTGCTGTCTCTGTATGGCTCTAAATATATGACATCACATTTAAAAAGTCCCAAGAAGAAAGCAGAAAGAAAAAAAAGAAAGAAAAGAAGAGAGAGAGAGAGAAGAAACAAAAGAAAGGCAAAAAGAAAAGAAATGCACCAACAAACAGGTCCCAGAAAACGTGATGTTAGAGGAAGGAGGGTGGGGGGGTGGGGGGGGGGGGGCAGGAGTGCAGGGCGATGGGGTGGACCCAGGTCTCCCCTGTCCTCTTCCTCCTCCTCCTCTTCCTCCTGCCTTCACCCCCCACCTCTGCACCACCCCCCTCCCCCTCCGAACAGTGAACAGTTGGACTGACCGCAAATAACGACACCAAGCCACAGAACCACAAGGAAACACAATATGTTCACCATGACGACCACGTAACTCCAAACCACGATGTTACTGTGGATGCTTTCAATGAGGGTTGTGCATGTGGTATGGGGGGTTGGGGTTGGGGTTTGGGTTTGGTTTGGGGCAAGGGTGGGGGCGGGCACCATGACACTTTACATTGGAGTACCGATCCTAAAACCTGGGTCCCCAAAAAGGGGGCTTCACAGCTGGCTCATGTCTCACAACAGGTGTTGTATTTTTGTTCCTTCCTGAAAGGCATTAGAAAGGTCCTCGGTGACCCCCAGGGATTAGGGCCGGCACCCGTCACGTTAACCTTCTGTTCTCATCACCAAATTCACATGGGGCGTATCTAACGCACCCCTAAATCACCGGCCGCTGTCACAAACTTCCGTCCCGGGAATTTCCTTTAAGTTCACGAGCCAACAGGCTGGCCTGTGCCTGTCACAGTCGGGAAAATAGGGGAGAGAGAGTGCGTCCCAGACAGCGAATAAAACCCATTTCTGGCTGAAATCTGGCAAGCCTACCCCTGGAGCATATCCTCCCTATACAGGCCGAACACGCCAAACGCGCTAAATGTGCTAAACGTGCTAAACGTGCTAAACGCACTCATACAGGTAAAGCAGTGAGAACCAGGTGCTGAGAACAGAAGGTCACCTGCACACAGGTGTGCTGTGGAAGTGTAACTGGGGTCAAAGGTCAAAATAAAAGCAGAGGGGGTGGGGGACTGATACTCATGATTTTACAAAAATTCTTGGCTCAAGTGGGAGATGGACACCATGGGTGGAGGTGGTGGTGGGGATGATGGGGGGGGGGGGGGTTGATTTTGTCACCAGCCAGGGACCCCTCCTCAATGAGACCCAGCCAAGGATCTTGGGGCAGGGTTTTGGGGGGGTCGGGGGAAACTGGGCTAGAGGGGCAGAGACGTTTTGCACACTGGCCGCCATTAAAAACAAAAAAAGGGGGCGGGTGGGAGAATCCCGCAGTACCGGCGGGAGCCCGTAGGGTGCGCTGTGAGTAACATCATGGTCTGCTGTGTTTCTATGGTTCCTGTCTCTTCCCTTTGGAAATGCAAAACAAACGTAGCGTCAAAGTGAATTAAACACAGCACTGTTTGCGTTAGCTTTTACGGTCATTAAACGACTAGGTGTCACGGTATTGAAGAATTGCCCTCTACGTGGGTCGTGTGCAAGATAAATCAGTCAAGTTGGTGTTAATAAGGCAACTTGCCAAAATCGTCACTCAAATCCAATCCACCAGTCCTGTTAATAAGAAACACCTAAATGAAGAAAAAAAGGGTAAACAGAACGTCTGTACATAAATAGTCATATTCTTTTTTGTTTGTTTGTTTGTTTTGAATATCGCTGGCGTTTTTTTGGGCACGAGGAGGAACACGTTCCCCTCTGCCGTTCGGCACCGTGGTCCAACAGGGACTGGAAACCGCTTCCCCAAAACTGAGCGCTTCGGCACAGCAGGAGAGTAGGGGAACGCCGCCCCTCTTCTGTGTGCTTTGGGCTCAGGTGGGACGGGCCCTGTGTGGGACGGGCCCTGTGTGGGGGAACGCCACCCCTCTTCTGTGTGCTTTGGGCTCAGGTGGGACGGGCCCTGTGTGGGACGGGTCCTGTGTGGGACGGGCCCTGTGTGGGACGGGCCCTGTGTGGGACGGGTCCTGTGTGGGACAGCTGGTTTAATTAAGTCAGCTCCCAGAGAAGAAAAAATAATATCAATAAAATGTGTAACTGCACGTTGGTGAAACGCAGTGGGAGCATGTCTGTGTGTGTGTGTTTGCGTGAGCGTGTGTGTGTGTGTTTGCATCAGCGTGTGTGTGCGTGTTTGTGTGAGCGTGTTTGTGTGAGCATGTGTGTATGTGTTTGCGTGAGCGTGTGTGTGTGTGTTTGCCTGAGCGTGTGTGTGCGTGTTTGTGTGAGCGTGTTTGTGTGAGCATGTGTGTGTGTTTGCGTGAGCGTGTGTGTGTGTGTTTGCGTGAGCGTGTGTGTGTGTGTTAGTGTGAGCGTGTTTGTGTGAGCATGTGTGTATGTGTTTGCGTGAGCGTGTGTGTGTGTGTTTGCGTGAGCATGTGTGAGCGTGTTTGTGTGAGCATGTGTGTGTGTGTTTGCGTGAGCGTGTTTGCGTGAGCGTGTTTGTGTGAGCATGTGTGTGTGTGTTTGTGTGAGTGTGTGTGTTTGCGTGAGCGTGTGTGTTTGCGTGAGCGTGTGTGTTTGCGTGAGCGTGTGTGTGTGTGTTTGTGTGAGCGTGTTTGTGTGAGCATGTGTGTGTGTGTTTGCGTGTGTGTGTGTGTGTTTGTGTGAGCGTGTGTGTGAGCGTGTGTGTGCGTGTTTGTGTGTGTGCTGGCCTGACTTAGGGTGCTGCCGAAAAGGACTACTCCCCCCCCAAGGCAGCGAGTCATATCGGCAGACTGAGGAGGACCAGTGCTGATTGGATTGGGGGGGAAGGGTTGGAGAGAAAACAGGGTGGATCCCATGGGCCTCCCCCCTCCCCCCACACCGCACTGCTCTCCACTGGTCACTGTGCAACCAGCGCCCGAGGGGCGTGGTCTATTTTGGCCACGCCCAGTGGGCGGAGTCTCACAGCGAGTCTGCGGCCAGTGTGCTCATCCCAACTTCACACAGCACTCGGTCGCTAAAGGGTTAACCAAATTTTTTTGTCGTCCCAGATTACTATATATTAAATTAAAATTTATTTATTTTGTTGCAATGTTTATTTTAGACTCACTTAATTGTTTTTCTGTTATTCATTACAGACAACGAGTTCAGCTGTGGCCGGGAAGCTCGCATCGCCGTAAAAATGTGCGAGAAAAAAACACATCTCCCTGGCGATGCTTCGCATCCCGGTCAGCTATTTCACACAGATTTATTCACCTCAATTCTCTTTTATTTTTTTTGGTCCTTGTCTCAGAAACTTCTTCCACTTCAGCTGTGGTGTCAGCCTGTATCGTTTCAGGTTTAATCTCCTCACAAATTCCACTGTGAGTTTGTGCATTAATTAATGTAAAAAACGGCTCAGTTCAAAAGACTGGCTTGACGTTTTTAGGACAATTCAATTTGTAATTAGTAAGTCTGTGTCACTCTAATCTCTTGTATTTTGTGCTCGAGTAAAATTCCTAAAGAGCAAGGAGGTGGATGAAAAAGAAGTCCTCACTGTGATTGATGGCATGGCTCCGCCCTCAATGATGCATTTCTGCTCTCGTTACCTTGCCAACCGACCGCCGCCCAATCAGCTGACAACCTGGCAGTCGGTCAACCTATAACTGAAGAGTTAGGGGTCGGCCATGATTGCCAACCCTTCGCATCATAATTATTAACGTGATTATTAGTATACATACAGTTTATTTGCTATTATTAATCATGATTAATCCCAAAAGGATTGTTCCAAAAATATAGTTCAAAGTTTTATTTATTTTTTATTAAAGTTTTATTTATGAATTATTTTCTACCACAAGCTGACAGGTGGAGATGGAAGGCAATGAGAACAAGGTACACCCTCTCAGTGCGAATCAAATTAAATTGTGCTTATATTTATATATTTTTTCCTGCACTGCGACTGCACATGCGCGTGCGTGCGCGTGGGGGGCGTGTTAGCGTGTTGTTTTTAGCGCTCGTTGCGAGTCGATGCCGTGTGCTGCGGTAAGTTGGGTTGTGCTCATGCCACCCCCGAAGAGCCCCTGGCTGCGTGGTTTCATATCATCTTCATGTTGAACTTGCGCGTCGTCCCCTGGCTGCTGCTGGTCACGGCGGGGCCCTCCGTCTTGCGGAACGTGTACTCCACCGTGAAGTTGTTCTTGCGCTGGCCCCGCCCTCGGCTCCAGACGAACAGGAGCAGGAAGCAGAACAGGACCACCCCCAGGAAGGTGATGCAGCCCATCGCCGTGGAAACCAGGATGGTGGTGAGGTCCAAGGTGAACCTGAGGAAGACGCGCGTGCTGTTGAGGCCGGTGTCGTTCAGGTCGGCGGCGTAGAGGGAGCGGTTGGCGAACAGGGCGGCGTCCGGGGGCAGGCCGCGGACGGTGAGCGTGGCGAAGTACGTGTCGTTGCCGCCGGCGTTGCTGGCGATGCAGATGTACGTGCCGCTGTCAGTCACCTGGGCGTAGCGGATCTCCAGCGTCCCCCCGGCGATGACCGTAACGCGCCCGCCGGTCCGCGCCGTGATGCGCCGCCGCTGCGGGGAAATCCAGATGATGGCGGGCGTGGGGTCGCCCTCTGCGCGGCAGGCGAAGGACACCGGCTGGCCCTCCCGTGCCGTCACCTGTGGACCAAACGTTTGTTATTGGAAAGAGAGGATGGACGCTCCCCTCCCCCTCCTTCTCCCCCTCCTCCTCCTCCTCCTCCTCCCCCTCCCCCTCCTCCTCCCCCTCGCCCTCCCCCTCCCCCTCCCCCTCCTCCTCCCCCTCCTCCTGCTGAGCTTTGTATCCCCTCCTCTCTCTCTCCTCTTGGTGAGATTACATTTATTGATTTTCACAAACAATTAAATAGGGAGGTTGCCCCCCCCCCCCCCCATTCCAGCAGCTCCCACTTCTCCAGCTGCCATCTTCCAGGGGAAAAAAAGACAAACACAAACATGAAAATAAATTAAACTCAATTAGAAAGAGAGGAGGGGAAAAAAAGAGCTCACTGTGACAAACTGCACATTAAAGATAAAAACAACAATAAACACATCATGAAAAATGACTACAGATAACAGATAATAGCAATGTCTCCCCATCTCTCTTTCTGCTCCCTCTCTCCCTCCCTCCCTCCCTTCCTCCCTCTCTCCCTCCCTCCCTTCCTTCCTCTCTCCCTCCCTCCCTCCCTTCCTCTCTCCCTTCCTCCCTTCCTCCCTCCCTCCCTCTCTCTCTCTCTCCCTCCCTCTCTCCCTCTCTCCCTCCCTTCCTCTCTCCCTCCCTCCCTCCCTTCCTTTCTCCCTCCCTCCCTCCCTCTCTCTCTCACCTGCTGCAGTTTGCGGTTGCGTATCTTGGGTTTCTGGCAGGTGAAATAGTCGAACATTGCCGAGTCAGAGAAGGTGGCGAGGGAGTTCCCCCGCACCTCTGCGGGCGCGGCGCACACCGGCGTCCGCCCGTCGAAGTTGAGCGTCCGCCGTCGCTGCAGGATCCACAGCAGGCGGCAGTCGCAGGACAGCGGGTTCCCGTCCACGCGCAGAGTCTCCAGGCTGTTCACCGAGTGGAAGGCCCCCTCTTCCAGGGTGACCAGCTCGTTGCCCGACAGGTTGAGCGTGCGGATCTGCCGCAGTCCCGCCAACGCGCGCGGCTCCACCGTCGCCAGGCCCGTGCTCACCAGATGGAGCTCCTTGAGCCGCACCAGGTCGCGGAAGGCCCAGGGCTCGAGGGTGGAGATGGGGTTGTAGGAGAGGTTGAGGGAGGTGAGGTGGGCCAGGTTGCGGAAGGAGGCGGAGGGGACGGTGGTGATGTTGGTGTTTGTGATGGACAGCCAGGACAGGTTGAGGTCCTGGAAGCTGAGCGGGGAGATGTACTCCAGATACGGCCAGCTGTCGATCTCCAGCCCGCGCAGGCTGGCCAGCTTGCGGAAGTTCTGGTCCTCCAGCGCCGTGATGCTCAGGTGCCTCAGCCGGAGCGTGACCAGGTTGCGCAGGTAGGACAGTGACTGGCCCGAGATGGCGGTCAGGTTGCAGCGCTCGATAGTCAGCTCTTCCAGGCCCAGCAGACCTATGAAGGCCTTGTGGGAGATGTACACCAGGTCGTTATCGCCCACCTGCAGGTGCTGCAGGTTCCGCAGGTCCTGGAAGGTGTAGTCCAGCAGGATGACGATCTTGTTTTCGCTCAGGTCCAGCGTGGTCAGGTTGCCCAGGCGGGAGAAGGCACCCATGGGCACCAGTTTGAGCTGGTTGGCACGGAGACGGAGCACGCGCAGGTTCTGCAGGCTGGCGAAGGCGTTGGGCTCCAGCACGCTGATCACGTTCTCGCTCAGGTCCACCTCCTCCAGCCGCGGGAAAGGCGCCAGGTCGCCGTACTCTACCCAGCGCAGGCGGTTCCGGCTCAGGTCCAGGACCCGCGTTTCCGTGGGGACGCCCTCGGGGACGGCTGTGAGGCGACGCCGCTGGCAGGAAACGGCTCTCAGCTGTGGGACACAGTCGCAGCGAGGCGGGCAGGCCCCGCAGGGCGCCGGAGGGCCCCACGCCGTCAGGAAAGACAGTAGGCCCCACAGGGCCAGCCGGCAGAGGGGCGGGGGGCGAGCCATGGCCAAACTACACCCCCCTTCCTCCTCCTCCTCCTCCTCCTCCTCCTGGTCTGTAGGGCGGGGTCACTGCACCAGGAACCTGCGCCAGGGCGAGGGGGGTGGAAAGGAAAGATGAACAGGAACGGATGGAGAGGTAGAAGGAGTGAAAAAGAGAAAGAAAGTGAGGGAAAGGAAGGGAGAGGAACAGAATAAAAGAGGACAAAGGAAGAGAGGGAGCATGAGAAAGAAATCGATGGAGCGAGAGAAGAAGCACAGAGAAAGAGAGAGAGAGAGAGAGAGAGAGTGGGGAGGGAGGGAGGGAAAAAGGGTAAACAAGGGAAATTCTTCTTCAAGATTTTGGAGATTTTTAAACAGATATTTTTGCTCATTGATTGGAGCAGGCCCCCCCCCCCCCCCCCCCCCACACACACACACACATTCACACACACACACACACACACACACACACACACACACACACACACACACACACACACACACATTCACACACACACACACACACACACACACACACACACACACACACACACACACACACACACACACACACACACACACACACACACACATTCACACACGCACACACACACATCCTGGATCTATCATCTCTTTCCCAAGACGGGCAAAAACAACACAAAACTCAATCAAAACAGAGAAAAGACCTGATAAAAAAACTGACTGACTGAATGTGACACAAAGAGATTTTCCAAACCTGCCTGTTTCCACAGTACTATTCCACAGATAATACTATAATGTTAAAATCTATCTTTCCCTTTGTCTCTTACACACACACACACACACACACACACACACACACACACACACCTCTGCATATATACACCTATTGAAAGGCACAGCAGAGTGAGAAAGCTTGTGCGATTGCCATTCCTCAAACCGGCTGCTCTATTTCCACCTGGGCACATGCATTAAACTTGCATGGAACATCGCTGGGCTCTGCACGGAGACTTTATAAAAAACATTTTTTTTAAACGCCCGTGAAATATGAATGCACGTGCGGCACGTGACTCACTGTGCTTGCTGTATAAATTAAAAACCAAAACGCGTTTTTTCTCCGGGCGAACCTCTGGTTCAGCGCAGCGCGCGACAAACTGCTACAGGCTTTTACAGTCAGTAAAGCGAGGGAGTAGAGACAACAAAGAAAGAAAGACAGAGAGAGAGAGAAAGAGGGGAATTAAGAGATAAAATAAAAGTAAGGGGGGTGGAGAGATAAACCACAGAGAGAGAGAGAGAGAAAGAGAGAGAGAGAGAGAGAGAGAGAGATACAGATGAAAAGAAAGTTCTTAACTCCCACTATCCTCCTGTGTGGTGAGTATTACTCACGCCTTTTTCACATGCGCAGAACAAGCTCCCTTTCATGGCATCGCTACGGGAATGTGGGACAATCCGCCGACAAATTAGTCACGGCCTCACAACTGTCTTACAGTCATCTAGCACTGAGGAGCTGGAGCACAGAAACCCCACAGAAACCGAACAGAAACCAAACAGAAACCCCACAAAAACCAGTGGCCGATACAGTATGTGTGTTGCTGGTTCGAGTTCCCCCCGCTGTAACCTTGAGCGAAGGCGCCTCGTCTAAATGACTTCATTAAGTATCCGACCGAAAGAGTTAGTCACCCTGAAGTAATCAAGGACCTTTTCTCCAAAAACTCTTTATATTACCTTTACCTGTCTCCTGTGACCTGTCACCTCGCAGGGCATGCCGATTACCCTACTTAAAGTTCAGGGGTTCAGTAGCACAGATTGACCTTTGACCCCTGGCACTCCACCCTGGGCCCCCCTCTCATAGATAAGGCTCATGCTGGCCAGTGAAATTTTAGATGGGTTGTAGTATTGCCCCCCCATCGTACTGAAACCCTGAGCTGCCTGCTCTCCCTCTCTCCCTCTCTCCCTCTCTCCCTCTCTCCCTCTCTCCCGCTCTCCCACTCTCCCACTCTCTCTCTCTCCCTCTCCCTCTCTCCCTCTCTCTCTCCCTCTCTCCCGCTCTCCCTCTCTCCCGCTCTCTCTCCCCCTCTCTCCTGCTCTCCCGCTCTCTCCCTCTCTCTCTCTCCCTCTCTCCCTCTTTCTCTCTCTCTCTCACTCTCCCTGTCTCCAGAATGCTTTATAGGCATTGAATTGCCAAAGCAATCATTTACTTAAAAGGTAAGTAAATCAGCAATATAGAAGAATATCAACACATGATATATACTCAGCAACACGGTCAGTGCAGTGACAACACTGTCAGCGCTCAACAGCCAATCAGAGCCCCTACCCGACCAATCCCATCTCCTCCAAAGACAGGGATCATGGTAAAATTCCCAACACGGCATCTAGAGAAGGTGTCCGTTTCTCACAGGACTCTGGCGTGAGCACCAGCCTCCTCTCTCTCCCGCCAAACTCAGCTTTAGCGAGATCGCCACGGAGCCCGCTGCCCTCTGTCGCCCACCTGTTTACAGTGAGCACGTGTTCGAGAGTCAATGAGAAAGCTGCCCGTTTACCGAAATGAGAATCGAACCATTGGCCTGGGGAAACGAGAAAAGAACATTTCTCTGGATTACATTACACGCGGTAATACACCCCCACACACGTATGATGGACTCCTCTTCTTCTTCCTCCTCTTCCTCCTTCCAATCATGAGCAGTATGTGTAATCCCACCATTTACAGGGGGACGGTTAACAGCTGAGTCAGCAGGTAAAGAGCCCGATTTGGGGGGTCCCTATCTAACACAGCCAGGGTCTGAAAGCATGGTAAATCTGTTTGAACCCCCCCAAATCAGGTCAACAGTTCATGTCTTTAAGTTTCTAAAAAAAAAAATATATAAAATCCTTTTTAAAATCTCATCTTTTGTTTTCTTTTTCTTTTTTTTTTTTTTACAAAGAGTGGGAGAAATAAAGAAACATTCTGGTAGTCATTAGTGTCAATCAACTGAAACATTACCATTAGCACACCACGCAACACTGATAATACACTGAACACCCACTCAGTTAACACCACTGTGTTAACACTGCACTCACTGTGTCTGTACTGCGTCTGTGTATCGCACTGTGTCTGTACTGCGTCTGTGTATCGCACTATGTCTGTACTGCATCTGTGTATCTCACTGTGTCTGTACTGCGTCTGTGTATCGCACTGTGTCTGTACTGCGTCTGTGTATCGCACTGTGTCTGTACTGCGTCTGTGTATCTCACTGTGTCTGTACTGCGTCTGTGTATCGCACTGTGTCTGTACTGCGTCTGTGTATCGCACTGCGTCTGTGTATCGCACTGTGTCTGTACTGCGTCTGTGTATCTCACTGTGTCTGTACTGCGTCTGTGTATTGCACTGTGTCTGTACTGCGTCTGTGTATCGCACTGTGTCTGTACTGCGTCTGTGTATCTCACTGTGTCTGTACTGCGTCTGTGTATCGCACTGTGTCTGTACTGCGTCTGTGTATTGCACTGTGTCTGTACTGCGTCTGTGTATCGCACTGTGTCTGTACTGCGTCTGTGTATCTCACTGTGTCTGAACTGCGTCTGTGTATCGCACTGTGTCTGAACTGCGTCTGTGTATCTCACTGTGTCTGTACTGCGTCTGTGTATCGCACTGTGTCTGTACTGCGTCTGTGTATCGCACTGTGTCTGTACTGCGTCTGTGTATCGCACTGTGTCTGTACTGCGTCTGTGTATCACACTGTGTCTGTGTATCGCACTGTGTCTGTACTGTGTCTCTCACTATGTCTGTACTGCGTCTGTGTATCGCACTGTGTCTGTACTGCGTCTGTGTATCGCACTATGTCTGTACTGCGTCTGTGTATCGCACTGTGTCTGTACTGCGTCTGTGTATCGCACTATGTCTGTACTGTGTCTGTGTATCTCACTGTGTCTGTACTGCGTCTGTGTATCGCACTGTGTCTGTACTGCGTCTGTGTATCGCACTGTGTCTGAACTGCGTCTGTGTATCGCACTGTGTCTGTACTGCGTCTGTGTATCGCACTGTGTCTGTACTGCGTCTGTGTATCGCACTGTGTCTGTGTATCGCACTGTGTCTGTACTGTGTCTCTCACTGTGTCTGTACTGCGTCTGTGTATCGCACTATGTCTGTATGTACTGCGTCTGTGTATCGCACTGTGTCTGTACTGCGTCTGTGTATCGCACTATGTCTGTACTGCGTCTGTGTATCTCACTGTGTCTGTACTGCGTCTGTGTATCTCACTGTGTCTGTATCTGCTATTGTTTCCTGCAATGTCTGTGTCTGTCACTATCCTGTACAAACTAAAGAAGTCTTCTGTTAAGAAGGCCGAGAGAGAAGAGGACAGTGTGTGCCAGGCAAACGGTGGACTGGCATTCATCTTAAATCAATTCCAACTTGATTGTACCACCCCACCTTCCACCCCCCCACCCCTCTCCACCCTTCATGTGTGTGTGTGTGTGTGTGTGTACGTGCATGCGTGCGTGCGTGGGTGTGTGTGTGTGTGTGTGTGTATGTGTGTATGTGTGTGTGTGTGTGTGTGTGTGTATGTGTGTGTGTGTGTGTGGACAGTCCCCTGCCACCATCCTTCCCTCTCCAGACTCAAGTTCTGGGCTTCATTCAAGGTATATATGGATGTAATTTAAGATGGGTTTTCTTTTGGTCTCATTTCACCTCTTTAATGTCATCTTTGACTCTTTGTGACACTATTGCTGACTGTAACACTGTTACTTATACTGAATTATTCTCCTGCAACCCAGCAGAAAAAATAACTATTTTCAATTTGTTGACATAATACAACAGTCCTGGGTGAGAAAAACATGTTGCAGTGAAAATATTTTCAAAAATATTAGTTATTTCATCTCTATTGAATGTCCCTTGCAATACAGGTTTCAGCCTTGCAGAATATATGGCTCCAGGAGACACAAATTAAATGGCAGGTCTGAGGAGGATATCCCAGAACCCAGTCAATTATTATAGTCTTTCTGCTGCTTTAATCGCTTATCTCTTTGAATGCACTTTATAAGCCTCTTGAGGACATTCATTTTGAACATGCGCCCCCTATGGTCAATAAAGCACCTGCAGTCTGCCAGCACAAGCCATGGATTCACATCCTCCTCCGACACAGTGAGCCAAACTGGGCGACTGTGGAGTGAGAAACATTCTTTTCAGAAAAGAATGAGCGATTGGCTTGTCTGCACTCTCCTGAAAGGAAAGAGAGAGGTGGTGATAGCGACGTGAACCAATACAAAAATCAGCCATTCTAAATCGGGGGGAAAAAATAAAAATAAATGTATGCCACAATTTAAAAACAACATTATTTTGGAGAGAATGGATAATATATAATATGACAATGACAAATCCAAATTGGGGGGGGGGGGGTCACTATACGTATGTATGGCCTCACTGAGGGCTGATTAAATTCAGGATTTCATTCAACTTCTGCTCCTGACGATTTAATTAGACCACGATCGATTTTCTTTTTGATCTGACATATCAGATAAAATCAGCTCCAGCTACAGAGTGCAGAGTGTTCCTGATAAAAATCACTTTACCATGGTCCACATTCTAAACGATTACACCAGAATAGTTGGTTAGAATAACAAAACCCGACGCGCACACACACACCAGCCCCCAGCAGGGGTGTAGCGCACCCCCACCGTAGCACTTAAACTCACTACTCAAACACTGAGCTCTGTTACCGTGGTTACTGCAGGCTACCTGAAAAGGCCCGGTTCCCAAATCCATGCCGGCCTGGGCCCGGAGTCAGATCCGGAGTCGGGGACCCGAATGACTGGCGCCAAAGCCATCTGGGCAGCCTCGTCAGCGCGCACACAAATGAACATCATCCCGCTAGGCTGCCAGGCCGAGACAAACCACCAGGACTTCTCTCTAAAGCCTCACAGATGCGTCTTAATGCCAGCCATGCGAGGACAGTCGCAAAGCCGCAGGAATGATTTGAGGGTTTGGGCACGAGGGGGGCGGGGGGGGGTTTAGCTGAGTTATATAAGCACTCTGACAGGGACAGAGGAGAAATGAGGGGGTTGGTACGCATCATTTGGGGACGAGGGGGGAATGAATACGATTGTCACGGTATAAAACCCGCCAAAATATTGATGAGCACAGCAATGGCTTAAGTTCTAGATACCTTTTAAAAATATATATTTTTCAAACTTTAAAGTCTTGTTGCGACATTAAAGAAAAGTCAGCCATGCATTGCCATAATCACCCTGGAATTTTTTATTTTTAGCCAGCCTCCCCAATCCCCTGTCAATCAAATCTGCGCAGTGCTGCAGAATGTTTGAGCAGCAGTGGGAGAGGTCACATAGAGGTCAGGAGAGTGAGGTCACAATGGGAAGAACTGAAGAGCCAATGCAGGACAAGAGGGTGGAGACATGACCTCACAGAACCTGTCTTGACTGACAGGTCACATAATGTTGCTTGTCTAGGATGTTATTTGTCGTGCCACTTCTTCTCTGCGAGACATTGATTGCAGTGCCCAGCAGATGGTGAGCTTACATCCTGACAGAGCAAATTGAGAGTCTTGAGACAGTGACACGAATAAGACTAATGTTAACCTGTTTCAGTGCGATGACTCAAACCAAACAACCTGCATGGAAATGACCCCCCACAATGCACCACAAGGCACTAAAAACAGGGCGAGAGCACCCATTCAACAGCCGTTGGACTTCGGACGGGTCAAAGTGGCACATTTTAATTAAACATGAAGCGAGTACAACGTTCTAAAACTGAAGAGAAAATTCATAAAAAGGGATTAACAAAGTGAACGACAAGAGATTCTTCAGGTTGAGTTCTGTTAGTAGAACCAGGGGCAGAGAGATGGAAATTAGCTAAAGGTCAATTCCGCCGCACTGACATCAGGAAGTATTTCTTCACACAGACAGTACAGCCTGC
>CM040395.1:147748684-147758684 GCA_022702515.1 Ilyophis sp. 1 JC-2022
AGAGGAGAGAAGAGGGAGGATGGGAGTGGAGAGGAGGGGAGAGGAGAGGAGAGGAGAGGAGGAGGAGAGGAGGGGGAGGGGAGGGGAGAGGAGAGGAGAGGAGAGGAGAGAAGAGGAGAGGAGAGGAGAGGAGAGGAGAGGAGGGGAGAGGAGGGGAGGGTTAGGGGAGGGGAGAGGAGGGGAGAGGAGAGAAGAGGAGAGGAGAGGAGAGGAGAGGAGGGGAGAGGAGGGGAGGGGAGGGGAGAGGAGAGGAGAGGAGTGGAGAGGAGAGGAGAGGAGAGGAGGGTTAGGGGAGAGGAGAGGAGAGAAGAGGAGGGGAGGGGAGAGGAGGGGAGAGGAGAGGAGGGGAGGGGAGAGGAGAGGAGGGAGGGGAGAGAAGAGGAGGGAGGGTTAGGGGAGAGGAGAGGAGAGAAGAGGAGGGGAGGGGGGAGAGGAGGGGAGGGGGGAGAGGAGAGGAGAGGAGAGGAGAGAAGAGGAGAGGATGGGAGGGGAGAAGAGAGGAGGAGAGGAGGAGAGGAGAGGAGAGGAGAGGAGAGGAGGGGAGAGGAGGGGAGGGGAGGGGAGAGGAGAGGGAGGGGAGGGGGAGGGGGGGAGGAGAGGAGAGGAGAGGAGAGAAGAGGAGGGGAGGGGAGAGGAGAGGAGGGAGGGGAGAGGAGGGGAGGGGAGGGTTAGGGGAGAGGAGAGGAGAGGAGAGAAGAGGAGAGGAGGGGAGGGGAGAGGAGGGGAGGAGAGGAGAGGAGAGGAGAGGAGCGGAGAGGAGAGGAGGGAGGGAGAGGAGGAGGAGGGAGAGAGGAGTGGAGGGGAGGGGAGAGGAGAGGAGAGGAGAGGAGGGGAGAGGAGGGGAGAGGAGAGGAGGGGAGAGGAGAGGAGAGGAGGGGAGAGGAGGGGAGGGGAGAGGAGAGGAGGGGAGGGGAGAGAAGAGGAGGGGAGGGTTAGGGGAGAGGAGAGGAGAGGAAGAGGAGAGGAGGGGAGAGGAGGGGAGGGGAGGGTTAGGGGAGAGGAGAGGAGAGAAGAGGAGAGGAGAGAAGAGGAGAGGAGAGGAGAGAAGAGGAGAGGAGAGGAGAGGAGAGGAGGGGAGGGGAGGGGAGAGGAGAGGAGGGGACGGGAGGGTTAGGGGAGAGGAGAGGAGAGGAGAGAAGAGGAGGGGAGGGGAGAGGAGGGGAGGGGAGGGTTAGGGGAGAGGAGAGAAGAGGAGGGGAGGGGAGAGGAGGGGAGGGGAGGGTTAGGGGAGAGGAGAGGAGAGGAGAGGAGAGGAGGGGAGGGGAGAGGAGGGGAGAGGAGAGGAGAGAAGAGGAGAGGAGAGGAGGGGAGAGGAGAGGAGAGGAGAGGAGAGGAGAGGAGGGGAGGGAGGGGAGAGGAGAGGAGAGGAGAGGAGAGGAGAGGGGGAGGGGAGAGGAGAGGAGAGGAGGGGAGAGGAGAGGAGAGGAGGGGAGAGGAGAGGAGAGGAGAGGAGAGAAGAGGAGAGGAGGGGAGGGGAGAGGAGAGGAGGGGAGAGGAGAGGAGGGAGGGGAGAGGAGAGGAGGGGAGAGGAGTGGGAGGAGAGGAGGGGAGAGGAGAGGAGGGGAGGGGAGAGGAGAGGAGGGGAGGGGAGAGAAGAGGAGGGGAGGGTTAGGGGAGAGGAGAGGAGAGAAGAGGAGAGGATGGGAGGGGAGAGGAGAGGAGAGGAGAGGAGAGGAGAGGAGAGGAGAGAAGAGGAGAGGAGGGGAGGGGAGGGGAGAGGAGAGGAGGGGAGGGGAGGGTTAGGGGAGAGGAGAGGAGAGGAGAGAAGAGGAGGGGAGGGGAGAGGAGGGGAGGGGAGGGTTAGGGGAGAGGAGAGAAGAGGAGGGGAGGGGAGAGGAGGGGAGAGGAGGGGAGAGGAGAGGAGCATTTTTGATTGGTTAAGAGAACAGGAAAACTTGTCATTGGGCTCATTTGGTGTCTGACAGACCACTTCACAACACAACCTCCCCCCCCCTCCCCATCTCAGCTTACACAGCACATGAGGGTCACCTGATCCCCTCTGTGAGCCCCCCCCAAACAGAACCCAAACCGCAAAAGTAAAACAAAGCGTACCATGTCAGGCCAGCTGCCCTCGAGAGTGCTGGCACACCCCAGTGATATAAGATACCTGTTAGATAAAGTCGCTGTACTACTCCGGTGGCCGGACTGAGTTAAATGTTAAAAAAACCTTCCCTTCAAATAGACACTTTTGTGAAAGTCAATCTAGAAGAGAGCGCCTGTTATATACACAAGTGTAATTCCAGTAATTGTGCTAATCATTATTATACTTTTTGTTTTTATCTTTATAAGAGAGATATTAAAATGAAACTACCTCTGCTCTGCAATAATGCACTGGCAGCCAGACAACCATCGGATCAGTAACGCTTGTTTGTCTTGTCTGGCGCCAGGCCCGGATTAAGAATGGGCTGAAAGCTTTTGAACCGGACTTTCACTTGCCAGCGAGTAGCGTGTGTGTGACAATGACAATCGCATCAGATTCCCGCTCAACGATTTTGGAACGCCTGCGTGCTCTCACCCCCACATCCATCTTAATCCCATCTCACCCAGACAGTCTGCACCACATTCTATCCCGCCATTCATTTTACCGCTGATAAGACCGTGGGGTATTCGGGACAGCTGGCAGACCTCACCTTATCTACAGAAAACACACACTCACAAACTATACTTATACACTGCTCCAAAAAATGAAGGGAACACTTAATCATCACAGTATAACACCAAGTCAATTAAACCAAACCGGTCATTCTGGTTGATGTTGCAGGCAGCATAACATTCACCACGGCGTCTCCAGACTCTTTCACATGCACACGAGTAGCCCGCTGGAGGTCATTTTGTAGGGCTCTGGCAGTGCTCCTCCTGTTCTTCCTCGCACAAAGGAGCAGATACCGGTCCTGCCACTGGGTTGTTGCCCTTGTACGGCCCTGTCCAGCTCTCCTCGTGTAATGGCCCGTCTCCCGGTATCTCCTCCACGCTCTTGAGACTGTGCTGGGAGACACAGCAAACCTTCTTGCAATGGCATGTATGGATGTGCCATCCTGGAGGAGCTGGACTACCTGTACAACCTGAATGGGTTGCAGGTACCACCTTATTCTACCAGTAGTGACAAGGGCACTAGCAAAATACAAAACTAGAGAAAAATCAGTCAGGAAAAATAAGGAGAGAGAAATGGTCTGTGGCCACCACCTCCAAAACCATTTACTTTTTGGGGGTTGTCTTGCTGTTGCCTCTCCTGTCCATCTGTTGTCACTTTCATTTGCACCAAAGCAGGTTACGCTTCCTGACTGGACAGATCGATATCCAAGAAGTTTAATTGACTTGGTGTTATACTGTGTTGATTAAATGTTCCCTTAATTTATTTGAGCAGTGTATATATATATATATATATACATATATACAGCTTATTTGTTTGCATCATACATACAATATTTTAAAATTCAGCTACACAGAAGAATAACATCTTCAAAAACAATGGATATTCAAATCTGGACCTCAAATCCAAAATCCAGCCCTGATTTTTTTTCTCCCAGGTAATTATCTGAACAATTCAGTGCTACCGATTAGCCAGACTGTCTTCACACCTGACTCCCAGGTAAAGGCACTTTGAGCCCGCACTGGTCACACTTGGCAGCCCAACATTAATAAGTACACTGGAGCTCCCATTTGCGTTCACTACCGGCAGATGCATTTAACAATGATAAGATAAAGACCCTAAAAGAAACAGCATCAGAAAGTTCAACAAAAGATCCAACCACAAGAATACAAACCTATTTTATATAAAAACCAATATAAAAAAAGGATCATATTCCAGAATAAAAAAGTAAAGAAGGTTCCGGTGACTTCAAAGACCGAGAGCAGGCCGTATCCTAGCGGGCAGAGAGACCGAGAGCAGGCTGTATCCTAGCGGGGAGAAAGACCGAGAGCAGGCCGTATTCTAGCGGGTAGAGAGACCGAGAGCAGGCTGTATCCTCGCGGGGAGAGAGACCGAGAGCAGGGCGTATCCTAGCGGGGAGAGAGACCGAGAGCAGGTCGTATCCTAGCGGGGAGAAAGACCGAGAGCAGGTCGTATCCTAGCGGGCAGAGAGACCGAGAGCAGGCCGTATCCTAGCGGGGAGAGAGACCGAGAGCAGGGCGTATCCTAGCGGGGAGAGAAACCGAGAGCAGGCCGTATCCTAGCGGGGAGAAAGACCGAGTGCAGGCCGTATCCTAGCGGAGAGAGAGACCGAGAGCAAGGCGTATCCTAGCGGAGAGAGAGACCGAGAGCAGGGCGTATCCTAGTGGGGAGAGAAACCGAGAGCAGGCCGTATCCTAGTGGGGAGAGAAACCGAGAGCAGGCCGTATCCTAGCGGGGAGAGAGACCGAGAGCAGGCCTTATCCTAGCAGGGAGAGAGACCGAGAGCAAGGCGTATCCTAGCGGAGAGAGAGACCGAGAGCAGGCCGTATCCTAGTGGGGAGAGAAACCGAGAGCAGGCCGTATCCTAGTGGGGAGAGAAACCGAGAGCAGGCCGTATCCTAGCGGGGAGAGAGACCGAGAGCAGGCCTTATCCTAGCAGGGAGAAAGACCGAGAGCAAGGCGTATCCTAGCGGAGAGAGAGACCGAGAGCAGGGCGTATCCTAGGGGGGAGAGAAACCGAGAGCAGGCCGTATCCTAGTGGGGAGAGAAACCGAGAGCAGGCCGTATCCTAGTGGGGAGAGAAACCGAGAGCAGGCCGTATCCTAGCGGGGAGAGAGACCGAGAGCAGGCCGTATCCTAGCGGAGAGAGAGACAGAGAGCAAGGCGTATCCTAGCGGAGAGAGAGACCGAGAGCAGGGCGTATCCTAGTGGGGAGAGAAACCGAGAGCAGGCCGTATCCTAGTGGGGAGAGAAACCGAGAGCAGGCCGTATCCTAGCGGGGAGAGAGACCGAGAGCAGGCCTTATCCTAGCAGGGAGAAAGACCGAGAGCAAGGCGTATCCTAGCGGAGAGAGAGACCGAGAGCAGGGCGTATCCTAGTGGGGAGAGAAACCGAGAGCAGGCCGTATCCTAGTGGGGAGAGAAACCGAGAGCAGGCCGTATCCTAGCGGGGAGAGAGACCGAGAGCAGGCCGTATCCTAGCGGGGAGAAAGACCGAGTGCAGACCGTATCCTAGCGGGGAGAGAGACTGAGAGCAGGCCGTATCCTAGCGGGGAGAGAGACCGAGAGCAGGCCGTATCCTAGCGGGGAGAGAGACCGAGAGCAGGCCGTATCTTAGCGGGGAGAGAGACCGAGAGCAGGCCGTATCCTAGCGGGGAGAAAGACCGAGTGCAGGCCGTATCCTAGCGGAGAGAGAGACCGAGAGCAGGGCGTATCCTAGCGGGGAGAAAGACCGAGAGCAGGGCGTATCCTAGCGGGGAGAAAGACTGAGAGCAGGCCGTATCCTAGCGGAGAGAGAGACCGAGAGCAGGGCGTATCCTAGTGGGGAGAGAAACCGAGAGCAGGCCGTATCCTAGCGGGGAGAGAGACCGAGAGCAGGCCGTATCCTAGTGGGGAGAGAGACCGAGAGCAGGCCGTATCCTAGCGGGGAGAGAGACCGAGAGCAGGCCGTATCCTAGCGGGGAGAGAGACAGAGAGCAGGCCTTATCATAGCGGGCAGATGGGAGAGTTTAATTAGCTGTAGCTGAGGTAATCACAGCCAGAGAGATGACTTGCTTTTCCGCCATTTTCTTCTGGAAAACACACCGCCCCCTCCCCCTCAGGCATTCACTCACACAAATGTCCACCGCTCAGAAAATTTCAGACAAAATATAAAACCTCACCTCTGCTTTATTCCTGAGCCCCTTTTGTTCTCTCTGTAGACCCTCAAACTCAAAATGCTTCGACAGCCCTGGAAGCTGGTTACATTACAATTAGCCAGTCTAATTTAGTGGGAATTACCTTAAATTTTTACATTTTGACATACAACCCATTTATACGCAAAATATAATATATTTTGCTTAAGAGATTCAGGTTAAGTACTTGGCTCTGGGTAAGAACGTGTGGCACAGTCTGTAGGTTCAGCTAACTCTCAACCCAAATACGAATCACCTCATGTGACCAGCGGTATGTGATTTTTCGCCATGGCACTGTCTGTATTGTGATTCCATCTCTGTCTGTAACCCTTTTTGCCCCCCCCACAACCTGTCTGAATAAATATAAAAAATAAATAAACAAGGAGGACACACCGTCTCTTTAAGAGAAAAAAACATCTTGCTCAAATGTACAACTGCAGTGACCACCTGGGAATCGAACCTGCCATTCTACTATAAATCCCCCTGCTATGAGGACGTCACGGCAACCGTGGTGAAGGCAGGGATAGTAGTGCACTGACGGTCGGGTGGAAAGAGGAGGGATTGGAGGGGGGGGGGAAGGCGCAGAGTCTGCAGTTATTTGTGGCGTCTTTTTGATCAGCAGCCAATTAAGGCCTTGAGAACAGGATGTGTGTATTCCTTAGCTAATCAATGACTTGCTTATGACTCATGCAGAAAGACGTTAGGGTTTGACACCCCCGTGATAAAAATGTCTGACTAAACCCTGGAGGGCCACAGCGTCGTCTGCTGGTTTTTTGGTCCTTTTGAAGTAGAGTAAGTTTTTGGAATTTTTTGGAAGTTAGTGTTCTAGAACTTTGTTGCTTTCAGTGATTGTGACATCAGCATTAGAATGTTCAGTGAAGAACATTCTACTCACATATCTCTCTTACATCTTAAAGGGTTACATGAGCGATTGGCTACAGTCTCCACACACCTCATCTCCAAATCCTAAATTTGTTCTGCGGCTGATGGAAAAAAGAAAGCCCATTAAAAACCCCACGGACACCATGACCCTTGTCAGATCCCGGTGCTTAAAAACCGGCACACGAGGCCGTCACATTCCTCTCCCGTGCTCATCCGCCGAGCGGCGGATTAAAACCCGCCATGCTGACCGTCTGGGCTCCCAAACTTACTTATCGGATTAATTACTTACTTAGCCACATCTCGGGCTAATAAGTGCCGTGCTGCAGACTTGGGCGTGGCTAATGGGACTCAGCCCCCCCCGTGTGGATCTGGGGGAGCGGACCACAGGCACCCTCAGAAACCGCTAAAACGGGAGACGCTCGGTCTGGGTATGGATTGAGGACAGACACAGTGTTGGACGGGATACTCTGGGTCTCTGTCTGCAGCCAAAGGGGCTCCAAAATGTCCCAACCGGACTGCCGAGGGGGGCAGCGTGTTCCTGTCTGTTCAAATACTTCAACTGATTAGATGCTGGGGACAATGTGAAAACGTTTGTTTCGGTCAGTGATGTTTTGGTCAGTGATGTTTTGGTCAGTGATGTCCTGATGCCCACCCGGCCCCCCCCCCCCCCGCCCCCCCCCCCCCCCCCCCCCCCCCCCCCCCCCCCCCCCCCCCCCACACACCCCACCATGTCCTGCGGATGCCTGATCAAACAACTAAAATGTATCATTCATCATCATCATCATCATCATCATCATCATACAACAGAAATACTGAATTTCTGAATACTGATAGACACACAACTTTCTTTCAAGGCCTAGTACTAGTACTCTGCACAAATTTTACTGGAGTTCAAAAGTATTTCAAACAAAGCATGTCACCCAAGTCTGTGTGGAAACTCCTGGCACAGCAGGTAGAGCCCCCCCTCCTCCCCCTAACTGTAAAGTACTTTGAGATAATTGGGCAAAAACATGCCGTTTAAATTGAATCACTCATCTGGTCGTTGGAGCTGGGCGCACCGCGGCATCAGCAGTCATTAGACGCATCCAAACTACCGTTTTCCCGTCGGAGTAAAGTTCTCCCGCGCGGCTGGAGCCACTGTGCACCTATGAAACTGTCAGCGGCACTGTACACTTTAAGTGCTTCTACAGAGGCACTCTCCTGAAGAAAAGCGCTCCTCCCGCCGTCTAAACGTCGCCGGTTCTACAGGAGCACGTCCTTCGGTTTTATGGCCGTTCCTAAATGGCGCTGAAATCAATGCAAAATGATCCCTGGAGTTCCACACTGATCTGTCCGTGGGAGGCCTGCCAGGATGCTGCAGTTTGGTGCACAGATAACAGACACACACACAAAAAAAGAGGCAATTAACTTGTTTATTGCCGTAAGCCATTATTTCCGGTGCAGGCGACTGTTTATGCCGAAACCAAATTAGCCAGGCTAAGTAGGTGTTAATTGAGCTTGCTAATGCTATTAAGACAGAGAAAAAATTATCTGCCAAAAAATTTGCACAGAGGTGAGGAGGGGGGGAGGGGGGGGGGGGGGTTAGATTAATCGTGCACAGTATGCATAATCATGAGTGTTATTGTTTACAATTAATTTGCAAATATTTGTCGGCAGCATTACAATGCCAACAAAGTGCCCCCTAATGGTAATTTAACCCTGTTTCTGGAGTAATTTACTGATAATCATTCGGAAAATTATTTTTTCGGCTCATTATAAATCAGGAACGCAATGAGACACCTCACAGCCATATAGTGCACAGGCTCATTATATAGCAGGAACACAAGGAGACACCTCACAGCCATATAGTGCACTGGCTCATTATATAGCAGGGACACAAGGAGACACCTCACAGCCATATAGTGCACTGGCTCATTATATAGCAGGAACATCACTGCCATATATACATATATATATTTACAGATAAGAATTTTGAAATTAAAGGATTTTTTTCCTAGCAGTAATACAGCTGCCGTGGCTGCTGTTCCTTCCCTGTTCTCAGGCCTGAGAATGATGCCGCTGTTTGGCACCAGATACTGTCAGGAAAAGGGATTTGTTTAACTCCCCCTTTTACATTAGTCATATGAATGTCAAACAGCACACTTCATCGCTAATAATCAGCTTTCTGCGTGGCGGCTTCAGCCTCAAGGACCCTGCCACTGAAAAGAGAGAGAGAGAGAGAGAGAGTGAGAGGAGATAGAGAGAGCGAGGGAAGAGAAAGAGATGGGGAACATGAGAGAAAGAGAGAGAGACAGCAAGAGATCAAGAGAAAGAGTGCGCCAATGGCAAGCTAGTTTGGAGAGCGAGGTAATTATGGAGACGAGAGCAGCCACACACTGGCACTCGCCCCAGCAAACAGACAGCGAGTGCTTTGCTTTTTAAAAACAGACAGTGTGTTATCCTAGGTCAGAGCTGCCCCGTTCTGTTTATAACAGCCTGAAGCATTCATTCTGATTCTATTCTGTAAAACCAGGAGCTGTTGTGCTCATAAAAAAAAGCTTTTTTAAAATCCGTTCCTCACAAAAAAGCTTTTTTTTTTCTTGCAAGAACACTTCTTTGTTAACTAGCACATCAACAAAAGAAAAAGAACATCTTTTTAAAAAATGTTTTTTTTTTTTTTTTACTTCTTATTTATTTTTTCTAAATGCTATGGGCAATTGTTTCTCCAAGGTTCAATGTTCTCTTTCAGTTTGGAGGAGCTCGTACAAGCAAGCGCTCCCCTCTCAAGAGCACTAGCCCCCCAGAACCCGGGGTATTTAAGAGGTGCGCCCTCACAAAGCAAGCTGTGATGGATAAAATCAGTATTAAAATTGCAGAATGTTTATCGACTGACTGCATCAGCAGCGATGACCTCTGACCCCTGATGCCAACACAAATGAAAACGTGTATGCGGTATGCGTGTATATTCTATGAGCGTTCTAAGAAAATGTGAGCAGATCTAGCCAGTTAAGAACGACAAAAACCATGGATAGAGGTGCGATAGCCGGTGACATGGAACTGAGAGCGTGTCCTTCAGTTCAACCTTAGTGTGTGTGTGTGTGTTTGTGTGTGTATTTGTGTGTGTGTGTTTGTGTGTGTATTTGTGTGTGTGTGTGTGTGTGTTTGTGTGTGTATTTGTGTGTGTGTGTGTGTGTGTGTGTGTGTATTTGTGTGTGTGTGTGTGTGTGTGTGTGTGTGTGTGTGTGTGTTTTTTGTGTGTGTGTGTGTGTGTGTGTGTGTTGTGTGTGTGTGTGTGTGTGTGTGTGTGTGTGTGTTTGTGTGTGTGTGTGTGTGTGTGTGTGTGTGTGTGTGTGTGT
>CM040395.1:147763684-147771184 GCA_022702515.1 Ilyophis sp. 1 JC-2022
TCACCCCTCTGTCGCTGTCCTCTCCCTCCCTCCCTCCTCTTCTTCCCTCCCTCCTCTTCCTCCCTTCTCTTCCTCCCTCCCCCTCTTCCTCTAGCTGGCTTTTCTTCACCTTTTCTCTCCCTCTTTTTCTCTTTTCCTGCTCCCGCTCCTGCTCTTTTTCCCTCAATCTCTCAGTCTCTCCCTCTTCCTCGTTCTCCCTCTCTCCCTCTTCTTTTTGCTCTCTCTTTCTCCCTCCATCTCTCTGCCTGCTGTTTGCTCTCTTTTTCTATTTCTCTCTCTCTCTCTCTCTTTCTCACATCAGAGTGACTGCATAACACGCCTGCAGGTAGAGACAGCTGAACGGCTTAATGTCTATTTTGGACACCCGCCCTGCACCCTTCTCATCCAAATGATTAAATCAACAATCAAATCCAAACATTTCAGCTCAACAAGTTCCTCACACTGTCGCTCAGCGTGAAAATCTAATCATAACTAGATTTGCTGCAGACGAAAGTACACACGGTTTTATTTTTTATTGGCTTTTCACAATGAAAAGGGGTGTGGCACTTCACCCGTTCACAAAATACATTTTAGACTACAGGGACAGAGTGACTACTGAATTGGGGAGGAGGGGGGGCGTGATTTGGATGAAATGAGGAGCCAAGGGTTAAATTTTGGAGCTTAAGTTTCTGTCCTACCTACCTGTCCCAACAGTGCGGGCATAAGGTATACCCGTTTCCTGGTTGGGGAGGGCGGGGGAGGGGGGGCTTAGGTCTTCACTCCACATTAAATCAAACCCTCCAGAAAAAACAAGCTGACCCATTCAAGGTCTTATACAAGTCAAACTCCACCAGAATCAGTGGCTACAAAGTTATTTAAAAAAATAAAATAAAAAACCCAGACCCGAGGTTATTTCGAGCGACCATTAAAAATTCCATTAATTTAACAGTGCCCACCATCCTGACCAGCCTGCAGAGAGATGTCATCCGGCCCCCGAAACTCAGACGGGCAGATCGGGTGACGTGTGCGATCGAGTGCCTGAATTATAGCCGAAGTGGTACGAGCAGCACTTCACCAGCTGATTGTTAATTGACCTGCATTATTAAAGCGGCCCGCAGAAACCCTGACAGATCTGCAGAGGGGGTACAACGTACAGCTGAGAAACGAGACCCCCCCTAAAGCAGGGTTATCTAACCGGGGGGGGGTCCAGGGACTCAAAATACAGCGCCTTCTCAGACATCCTGTAGGCCCTTTGATCGTTGAGAAGATTCATTTTTGTTTTTAAGTATTTCGCGGATTCAACAAAAATTGTGACTATATCTACGTCTGCATCTGCCAGTCAATTTTGTCCAAGACGGTATATCTATATGTATCCAATTCCCACCCCAATCTGGAATGTCCAACTGCCATTTTTACTCTTTTGAGGTGCGAGTACCTGCTGCTTTTTTATTGATTCATTGATCATCACCCATTCAACATTTGTTACTAGGCCACTCCTGTACGTGTACACGAATGTACGTTGCTCTGGATAAGGGTGTCTGTTACATGCCTGATTGTAAATGAAAAGCCCAGACAGCCTTCTTTTCAGGTATACACCAGCAGAGCGTCAGCATGCCTCACCCATCATTGTGTAAGAGCGCATCTGAGCGATAGGCTATTACATATTATTCATGTGCCGTTTTATCATTTGTGCGTGGAAAATGTTTTGCCTGGACGATGTACGCTACTGTTATTAAAACAACTCCTTTTTATTAAAAATGATCTCTCAGGAACATGCTGAAAAACCCTTCCGTGTGTGTGTATATGTGTGTGTGTGTCTACTCTCAGCCCACCTAATTTCTACCTAAGCCTTGTGAGCCATCTCAACATTGGGGAATGAAGAAGGCCTTTGTTTACGTTGTTTTCAGCGCACTCTGGACGGTTCAAGGCTCTAAGGTGCCCCTTTGGGCGGGCTGTGTACGTCATTTCAACCAATCTAGCCAAGCCAAACCAACCTCACAGTGGGTGGGAGGGGGGACGGGAGTCTGGGCAAAAAACAAAAAAAAACATTAGTGAAAGTATCAGCCGAGAAAATTAATTGAAGTCGGAGACCGGCAGGAACACAAGCTCCACCGCTGACCTCTGATGGGGTTTGATTCACAGCGGTCACACACGGCAGTGGGCAGGGAGCGGTTCTGAAGAGGGGATTAAGCTCCTGCAAACGAATAACAAATTAATAAAAAGCTATTGTTCGCAACTGCACAGCACGTAGTGTTTCAGCTTGTGATACTCGTTAGTCAGGAAGCCTCGAGATTATGCGATTAATTTGTCGAGTGTTCACGTCGGGAACAAAAATGCGATGAAAATACAAAATGATGACCTTCCGCAAAATACAACAAAAAAAACCAAGCTGCCAGGATAACAGTAATGACCTTCTGTGGAGTCTCCGGAGGTATAAATGAGACTGTCAGCTCTGTTTCGCAGTCAAGTCAGCGAATTAGGTCCATCGTGGAGGCTACCGGGGATCGGCGAGCCTTCGGTTCGTTGCTATAGCATCCCAAGGTCATCTCGTTTCATTCACTTCCAGGGCAACTTCAAGCTGCTCTTTTTTTCGGTTTCTGTGGATTGAGTTGGGCAAATTGATTTATTTACTTATTTTATAGATTATAGGCCTACTGATCATAAGAGGGGGAAAAAAACACAAATCGCCGACATTTTAATGATCGGTCGGAAACATGATGGTGTCTAACAGTAGAACAGGCTTTGAGGTTGCTGAAACGTATAAATCTTTAATGCAAAACGGCGAGTGTAAATCTTTTATGAATGCAGGCACGAAGATGAATTACAAAAATTCTAAGAATGGGCAACATTTTATCAAAAAAAAAGTTTAAGTTATAAAGCAGTTATTTTTTACATATTTGAAGGTTGCAATTATTTATGCATGCTGCGCATCTTGACATTTTGTAGGCTATTCATTCTGTAATTTGTAATTGGATTGAATTTTGCGGTGAGTAGCCCACATCATCCTCCAAATCCGACGAGCCAGCGCCTCTTCCACCACTCCCTCTGTAGACTAACAGACAGCCAAAATCGCATCCCCCAGGCCCCAGTGCTGACGCAAAGCTATCTCCTGACACTTCAAATCCGCTACCCTTATCGTTTCAAGCGCCAGTGCTGGCAGTTCAAAGGCGGAGAAGAGCGCCCGATCCTGTCACGCTTATAAAATGGTTATCGGTTGATTCATTAGCTCCGGTGTGACTACTTTAAGCATTGATTAACTTCATCAAAAGTAACTTACAGTAAATTATCAAACCACAATTTAAGTTTACTTCTGGAAAGTCAAGTGAAAGCGCTCATTAAGTACCCTGTGCATTTAAGGCGTACTTTCATAAACTTATTTTTTGTATGGGCAGCTCTCAGCACAGCCCAGCATGGTCCAGCACAGCCCAGCATGTTCTAGCACAGCCCAGCACAGCTCAGCACAGCTCAGCATAGGCAAGGCAGGGACAACACTGGCACCAAATCAACAGCAAGCCGGCGGCAGAAATCACTCCACTTTTATTTCTCCCATAAAAGCGGACAACAACAAAAAAAAGCCACTCAGAACGACAAGCGAGGAGCGACTGCGGTGAAATGTGGAGTTACGAGAGCCGTAATGCCGCGGTGCATATCTCGACCCGCGGAGTTAGCGGACGGGTTTACGGGCAGCTTAACTGCAGGGTGGTGGGTGGTGGGGGGGGGGATTCAGGGAGCGACTGAGTAACACGTTTGCCGCTAAATCACCCCGGGATTAACCCACCACAAACGGAGCGCTTTTTCACCTCCGGCTCCGCTGCCCCGGACCAATCCCGCCAAACCGATGCTGTTTCTGCACAAACGCGGCGGCCGTGACTGGAGCGACCGTGTCATTTTTCACCGGATGGCAGTTTTTAAACCAAATAAAACGGTTAGGAGAGTGACTGATGAGGTGAGGTTATTTGCAGGAAACTCTGGGAAATGTGTGTGTGTGTGTGAGGGGGAGTCAGTACCTAATTTTTGCCCCGCCCCCCTGACCCTGCCTGCAGTGAACAGAGAACAGCCTCCATCTTCTGGGGGGAGATTACACCACACACTAAAATATTTCAGTGTTAATTCAGTACTAACAGAGTTCATAAGAGTCCACACCACATACATGTACTCTCCCAGTGATAAATGTACTTTTTCAGGGTTGAATTTACAAAGTGTGCCCCCAAATCCCCCCCCCCCCCCCCCCCTCCATGGGTCACATTCTGTGAGCGGGGAGAGAGAAGAAAGAGAAGAAGAGAGGAGGAGAGGAGGAGAAGAAGAGAGGAGGAGAAGAGAGGAGGAGAGGAGGAGAAGAGAGGAAAAGAAGAGAGGAGGAGAAGAGAGGAGAAGAAGAGAGGAGAGGAGAGGAGGAGAAGAGAGGAGAAGAAGAGAGGAGAGGAGGAGAAGAGAGGAGGAGAGGAGGAGAAGAGGAGGAGAAGAGAGGAGAAGAAGAGAGGAGAGGAGGAGAAGAGAGGGAGCTCAGCGTTTAACATGCAGCTTTGTAGCCGCGCCAAGCCCAGTTAATTAGGCTGTAATTGCGAGTGGAGGGGTGTTGGGGGGGGTTGGCACACACATACACACACACAAAATAAAAACAACCTCTTCCATTCGTGACTGTTGGGCGGTGTAATAGCAACACGACCCAACAACAGCCTGTCACCTCAAAATTCCACACAAACGCACAACCTTCCTGTGACCCCAAAACTCCACACAAACGCACACCCTTCCTGTCACCCCAAAACGCCACACAAATGCACACCCTTCCTGTGACCCCAAAACTTCACACAAACGCACACCCTTCCTGCACCTCAAAACTCCACACAAATGCACCCCCTTCCTGTGACCCCAAAACTCCACACAAACGCACACCCTTCCTGTGACCCCAAAACTCCACACAAACGCACACCCTTCCTGTCACCCCAAAACTCCACACAAATGCACCCCCTTCCTGTGACCCCAAAACTCCACACAAACGCACACCCTTCCTGTCACCCCAAAACTCCACACAAACGCACAACCTTTCTGTCACCCCAAAACTCCACACAAACGCACAACCTTTCTGTCACCCCAAAACTTTGCACGTGCGCGCACACACATGCACGCATACGCACGCACGCACGCACGCATGCACGCACACATGCACGCACGCACGCACGCACGTATGCACGCACACAACCTACAACCTCAAACAAACAAACACAAGCAAATAAGCCGGCGTTCGGGAGACCCGCTTAGCGAGTCGACGATGACAACAACTCGCAGGGAGAGTGCGAACGTCAGAAAGCAGTGGCCCTAAAAAACCCCTCTGTGCTGTGTCCCAGGCATGAAGAGGTACAGACCAGACCCCCCGCTGCCCCCTCAACAGCCCTGGTACAGCGTGTGACAGCCCCACGCTGGTCACGTGACCTTCTCGCCGTTTTCGGCTTCCCGTCAGAAAAACTTCACTCACCAGGGATCAGACCTCGGCCGACGCTCCCTCCTCATCTGTCTGTCCGTCCACGCTGTGCCGTCTGTCTGTCCGTTGTCTGTTCGTCCGCCGTCTGTCTCCGCTGCAGACGGGACACCCGGAGTCTTCTCTTCTCTCCTCCTCTGGTCTTCGCATCTGCCGCTGAGCTCTGCTCTCTCTCTCTCTGTCTCTCTCTTCTCCACCTGCACGCAAAATGTTCCCCCCTCCCTCCCTCCCTCCCTCCCCCTTCTCAAAAAATATATATTTTTTACCTTTTGACCAAATGCACACCCCACCCCCCACCCCCCCACCCCGCTGAGACTGGAGACGTGAGTCTTGGGCGGGAGGCCCTGGTGGCCGGAAGGATTTGGCAGGATACAGAGCGTTCCGTTTCTGCGCGTGTGTTCAGAGAGCGCGGCTTCGCCGTCTGGAGCTGCTCCACACGACTGTCGCCACTGCCTCGCTCTTTCTCGCTCTCTCTCTCTCTTGCTCTCTCTCTCTTTCTCTCTCTCTCCCTCTCTCTCTCTCTGTCTCTCACTCTCTCGCTCTCTCCCACACACTGCTTTGACTGCTCAACCTTACAACTCGCTCTGTTGACAGGCAAATTGCTTAGGGACCGTCTCACAAGTGCACAAAGAGAGCAGAAGCGTAAAAGGTGGGGAAAAGGGGGCGGGGGCAGTTTGTGAATGACAGCAGATAGACCAATTATGTATGACCTTTTTAGGTCCAGGCAAGGTAGTGGGGGGCAAAAGGAGGGGGGAGTGGGGAGGGGGGGGGGGGCTTATGCCTTTTTTTTTTAAGTCCAAGAGGATAATGTGTAATGTACATTTTCATCGTAAAAGAATATAAAGATCCCACTCTTTCTTCACATTACCCCTCCACCCCCAGGGGGGGGGGGGGGGGTCAAAAAGCTACAATTACTTACTACTGAGGAGGGTAGCAGGAGAGCGTAAATTATTTTTGTATAACAGGTCTCACACGGCGATTCATCTGCAGTGGACATGTTTCCTTCAGTGTAGCACAAAAATAACTAACAAAATAAAAATGGCCACAGCAATGTTTTCACACAGTGGAGTGTTGTTTACAGTCACATACATGCAAAACCGGGGGGCTATACCAACAAGCAGGATTACAGAGTTAGCTGGATAACTGCACTGAGTAAAACCGGGGGGTTATACCAACAAGCAGGATTACAGAGTTAGCTGGATAACTGCACTGAGTAAAACCGGGGGGTTATACCAACAAGCAGGATTACAGAGTTAGCTGGATAACTGCACTGAGTAAAACCAGGGGGTTATACCAACAAGCAGGATTACAGAGTTAGCTGGATAACTGCACTGAGTAAAACCGGGGGGTTATACCAACAAGCAGGATTACAGAGTTAGCTGGATAACTGCACTGAGTAAAACCGGGGGGTTATACCAACAAGCAGGATTACAGAGTTAGCTGGATAACTGCACTGAGTAAAACCGGGGGGTTATACCAACAAGCAGGATTACAGAGTTAGCTGGATAACTGCACTGAGTAAAACCGGGGGGGTTATACCAACAAGCAGGATTACAGAGTTAGCTGGATAACTGCACTGAGTAAAACCGGGGGGTTATACCAACAAGCAGGATTACAGAGTTAGCTGGATAACTGCACTGAGTAAAACCGGGGGGTTATACCAACAAGCAGGATTACAGAGTTAGCTGGATAACTGCACTGAGTAAAACCGGGGGGTTATACCAACAAGCAGGATTACAGAGTTAGCTGGATAACTGCACTGAGTAAAACCGGGGGGTTATACCAACAAGCAGGATTACAGAGTTAGCTGGATAACTGCACTGAGTAAAACCCGGAACAGCTTTTTACTTCAGTCTATGTTCCACATTTCGGAGGGTTCCGGGTTTTACACAGCTCAGTTATCCAGCTAACTCAGTGACCCCTCGGTTCCATTTATTATCGTTTTTATGAAAAAAAAATTATTAAGCATCATCCCACTACAAGCCGCGGTGCCGTGTCCATTAAAGGCGCTGCATGGCGGGTGTGTGTGTGTGTGTGTGTGCGTG
>CM040395.1:147773684-147778684 GCA_022702515.1 Ilyophis sp. 1 JC-2022
GGTACGGGTCAGCGAGGTACGGGTCAGCAGGGTACGGGTCAGAAGGGTACGGGTCAGCGGGGTACGGGTCAGCGGGTCAGCGGGTCGGAAGGGTACGGGTCAGCGGGGTACGGGTCAGCGGGGTACGGTAGGGCCATGGCGGGCATGGCGAACAGGCAGGGTGCCATCTCGGCACACGTCTGCCCCCCCCTCGCCGCCTGCAGAATAAACAGCGCCTTGGCAACAGTGGCGTTGTCACGGCAAGCAGGAGGAAACCCAGCTGCTGCCCTCAGATGCGTATAACTACCTCCCACTGCCGCCGCATCGCCCCGGCGACGATCACCTCCCATCCCCCCTCCCCACACCCCGGGGCACACAGGGGGAGTGTTGGGGGTGAGGAGGGGCACTGAAATGTAAATATAGTTCTGTCTGCATGATACTGTGTGTGTAGAGTGAACCACCCCACCCCCCCACCCCCGCCAGTCTCCTCCTCCTCTCCTCCACTGCTCTCCTCCTCTCCTCCTCCTCTCCAAGCCTGCAGGACTGATACAGGTTTGGGGTCTAATGCAGTAACAGAGAAAGCAGGGGCCTTCCTGTAGTATCAATGGAGAGGGTGTGTGTGTGTGTCTGTGTGTGTGTTTGCGTGTGTGGGTGTGTGTTCATACACTCATTCAAAGAGCATCATCCCACATCATTACATAACAGCCCTTGAAAACAACAGTGGTGACAGTGGAAGAGAGAAATTATGAGCAATGCGTGCCGTTCGGAACAAAAACACACACCGCACGTACACCACAACGCCGGCATGTTATACGGAGCAGGTACACGTGTGTGTGTGTCCTCGCGGGCTGCAGCCAGGCCCGCTCGAATCACAGAAAGCAGGTTTAGCTTCGTTTAGCTCCGCCATTCTATTAGGAGAGATATTAATTCCTACACCCCCTTGTGCTTAGCATTCAAGAACTGGAATTTCATAAAAGCTGAAAATGATTCCGGGGGGCAGAAGGGGGCTTGTATAAATGATTTATGGGGCGCACCTCCCTCTGAACTTTCACACGAAACCGGAGCTGACGCTCGCCACGGCGGGTCTTCAGCAGGCAAACCGCGTACTGCCGTTCCCCCTGGACTCACGAGATACTTGCCCCCCAAATCAATCTCTTTTAGCTTTTAGCGCCCTGAGCCAAGGCTCTGGGAGGAAGGGGGAGTCTTTAAATGCCAACCGAGGGGGGCTCTCTCATGACGACAAGGTCACTGGCAAGGTCACCCACACTCCCCTTCCCCCGCCACCAGCGTAAATCATGTGACCCCCACAGGGCGCATAAAAACGTAAGCCTCAATTTTCTCAACTTCTCCAGGGGGCAGAGGACGGAGGGAGGGGGGAATGAGGGGGGAATGTGAGGAACAGTTCCTGTCGGAGCGACTTTGTTCTTTCTCTGGTTTCACATCAGCAGACTAACAAAGCTAGCTAGTGCTGGTAGTGAGGTGAAGTAGTACTTTGGGTGTGCCACTGAACAGGAAAACAACAGGTTCCAGGCCTGTTTCCAGGGTAACTCCAGGAGCCACGCAAAAACTTAAAAGACATTAAAGTGCAGACTTTAAATTAAACGCACTTACTGGATGTTTTCTACGCATCGTGCACCATGCGCCCGCTTGATGATCACAGGATATCCCAAATCACGAGCGTGTGGAAAAAGTACGCCCAACAATAACAGAACTAGTCGATGATAAAAAAATGTAAAAACAGTGTGAGGAAAAACATCCATCCTTCTGGCTCCACGCCAGCGCGGCCGGCGAAGGTTTCCCGCTGCTTTATTGGGTCTGTAGGCATTCAGGTCGTCTTTTCTCCACGCCAGCGCGGCCGGCGAAGGTTTCCCGCTGCTTTATTGGGTCTGTAGGCATTCAGGTTGTCTTTTCTCGCACAGCTGCATGGGAATGGCGGGAGATCAGACACCAGGAGACAGAAAGTGGAACACCTACTTCTTGAAACACCCCCAAATCACAGCTGCTGGTAAAGACACCCCAGTTTATATAATTACCACAAAGCACTGTTTCATTACTGTGTGCCATTGACACACATTCAACACTGTCATAAAGCAATGTATAGCAGTGTATTTTTCAAGAAGACACAGGCATGTATTCACATTTCATAAGAACCACGTGAACATAAATAAAAGGTGATATAAATATAACGATAAATGATATCAATATTTATAAAATAAAACAAACATTTGCAGTTACTTTGCATCAAAGTTAAGGACAAATAAGGTCTCCCTGATAAAATAAAAGCCATCAAGTCTGTGTTGTTCTTTAAAATCCTTTTATCATGGTCCGTGGGTTATTTTTTCTTTTCCGCTGCGGTTCTCGTCCTTTCTCTCCGGTTGAAAATTTATTAGATTTTTTCCGCATTCCGTTCCGGGGTTTTGCTTCACCTCGCCTATTATTCGTTTCACCTGTGCTACTGCCTGCGGGGTATTTAAGCTCCTCACTTCCGCTTCCCCGGTGCTTCTTTGTCATTCCGACTTACATTGAGCCATGTATAGCTAGGTACAAGTGACCTTGTGATATTAAAGCTTTGTTTTATGTTCACGAGGGACTTGCTTCTTAGTATTAGGGTTTACGCAGAGGAATATTCCTCGTTGAACCTGTACTGTTGGATTTACTCCGTGCTGTTCTGCTCTCACTGCGTCTTCTTTGTTTTCATTTGTTTATTTCACCTTTTACCGGCCGTCTTAGTGTTACGCGCCGAAGGTGTTTCTTTTCTTTTCGGTTTCCCCGTTTGAGCTCGGGAGACTTTGTTTTGTGCTCTCACTCATGTGTTCGAGTTCGCCCTATTTTCCTGGGTTGATTATCATTTGGCTGTTTAGCTACTAGGATTATTCCTTTTCTACGCATTAGCAGTTTAAGCTCACTTAGTGGTTCTCATCTTTGTGGGTGACTTCCCGTCGCATTTGATTCTCCGCTACTGAAACCATTACAAAAACGAATTAAAAAAACTTCTGCATTCAATTCATTTACTTATTTTATTAAGAATGCTTTGATTTTATTTTATTTTGCTTCTTTGCTTTTATTTATTTATTTATTTATTCTGAAGTGCATCGCAATATGTTTTTAAAATTCCTTGAAATCTCATCCTTATAAATTTTCACTTAATTAACTTATTTTGTTATTGATATTAATGCTTTGTTTGCCTTTTTTAATTAAAATTATTTTTTTTGTAAACCAGCTGTATGCATGATAGGTGCTATATAAATAAAGTTATTATTATTATACAGGGCCTGCACATAAGAACACCTTGCACCTGTTTCTTAACCCATGCTGCTCAACATGACAACCTTTTAAGGTGTAAAATCACAAATATGTGATTAGAATGTTCTTAACTGAACATTCTAATGCTGATGTAACAATCACTGCTGGTAATTGAAAGCAATAAAGTTGTAGAACACTGAATTGGAATTTTGAAAAAAAACATTCCAAAAAACCTACACTTCAAAGAAGGTTAGTAATGATGGGAGACAGGTTTCACAAACTGCAACCACTTCAGTCACTGTCAATCACCGACTGGCTTGAACCAATAGAAAGACTTGGCTCTTCATAATAAAACACTGCAATTGGTTCAAATGACAGCTCCCCCCTGTTGGTGCTTCTGAAGCCTCAGTCTCATATCACTACGTGTCGACCACTTTGGACAAGAGTGCATGCCAAGTAAAATATAATAACAGCAAATATAATAAAGGTTATATTACTTTATTATTGAAAAACAATAACAATGTTACGGCCACCTTGGACTTCGTCTAATCAAATGTGGGCCAAGCTGGATGAAAGATTGTGTTGTTCATAATAAAGTACATTTTTTCCAGATGTGTCCTCCATGCTGTTATATTATCTACCTTCAGCATTATTACTTTAAGGTAGCAGTAGCACCTGGCTTGCTTACCTGAACACAAACGTGCCCATGTATTAACTGCTGCTTATAAAAACATACAATACTGCAGTATATTTTACACATATTGTGAAGATAATTTTGATATATTTACAATATACTGCAGTATATTCTATTTCCATTAGGCTAATAATAACAATAATAATAATAATAATAATCACAGCCATCATCATCATCATGTTGCTGCTTCAAATGTATGTGCGCAGGGAGGACTGGGTCTGGGGGTACAGGGCTGAACCCCCTCACCCCCCCCCCCCCCGGTAGACAGAAATGCAGAGAAGAGAGAGATTTGGGGGTGGGGGGTAGAGTGATGTGGCAGGGTTACGATTTTTCTGAAAGTATCAGCAGAGGTTGGGATTATCAGTGAGAGACAGGGTGGGGGTATTTGTGTATTTTCGGTTGCTGGTTTGTTGGATGGAAGAAACAGCAGGGTGCTGGATACAGGGTACACCCCCAAAACTCCCCCGTCCCATCAAGCGGAGTCTGTCCGCTAAACTTGGCCACCACCAGCACAGTGCGCTATAAATACCAGCGCATGCATGGAACAGGGCAATGCATGCAAGGAACAGGGTAATGCATGCGTGGAACAGGGCAATACATGCGTGGAACAGGGCAATGCATGCGTGGAACAGGGCAATGCATGCGTGGAACAGGGTAATGCATATATGGAACAGGGCAATGCATGCGTGGAACAGGGTAATGCATGCGTGGTACAGGGTAATGCATATATGGAACAGGGTAATGCATGCGTGGAACAGGGCAATGCATGCGTGGAACAGGGCAATGCATGCATGGAACAGGGTAATGCATGCGTGGTACAGGGTAATGCATATATGGAACAGGGTAATGCATGCGTGGAACAGGGTAATGCATATATGGAACAGGGCAATGCATGCGTGGTACAGGGTAATGCATATATGGAACAGGGTGATGCATGCGTGGAACAGGGCGATGCATGCGTGGAACAGGGCGATGCATGCGTGGAACAGGGTGATGCATGCGTGGAACAGGGCGATGCATGCGTGGAACAGGGTGATGCATGCGTGGAACAGGGCAATGCATGCGTGGAACAGGGTAATGCATG
>CM040395.1:147783684-147786184 GCA_022702515.1 Ilyophis sp. 1 JC-2022
CAAGTCGCCTCTAAAACCTGTCCGTTCCAGAGAAGGCCTCCATGGAAACCTATATCCACGACTCGCTGGCAGCAGGTATTATTTGACCCTCCTCGTCACCAGTGGGAGCGGGGTTTTTCTTCGTCTCCAAGAAAGACGACTCCCTCCACCTTTGTATTGACTACCACAGCCTCAATGCCATCACTGTCTGTAATAAATATCCCCTGCCTTTAATCAATTCTGCTTTCGAACCCCTTCACGGTGCCACCATCTTCACTAAGCTGGATCTCCGGAACACTTACCACCTGGTCCGGGTCCGGCAGGGAGATGAGTGGAAGACCACATTCAACACCCCCCCTGGGGCTCTTCGAATACCTGGTGGTCCTGTTCGGCCTCACTAATGGTCCAGCTATGTTCCAAACCTCCGTGAACTATGTCCTCCGGAACCTCCTCAACCAGTCAGTGTTTGTGTACATTGACGGCATTCTTTTATAAGAACCCCCAAGACCATGTCATGCATGTACGCCAAGTTCTCCAGAGGCTGCTAGAGAACAAGCTTTTCGTCAAGGCGGAGAAGTGCGATTTTCAGTTAAGAAAATCGTAACAGACTGTCCATCACAGCCATCAAAAGAAGCTATTCTCGTTTACCTGTAAACCTGAAGATGACGTACGTAAACTAAAATGATGAACAACTCAAGTTTTTTTTCCCCTTCTGCTTTTTTATTTTCCAGTTTGAATAAAAAAAACTGCAGGACTGAAAGGAATGAAAGCTTATTACAGCTCCAAAACACTTCCTGTGTAACTGAAGCCCTGTCTAAGAGACGCCGCTGTGATATTTATTCCTTAATTAAACTGGCTTTCTTGGCACGCCTAAGACTCCTCATTCATGGGCTGATTTAGAGTAAAACTCCCTTCTCATTTACAAGATGTGGCAGACGTCTCCACCTGCTCCTTCGTCTTAATCAAAAAACGCTCTTCAAAATGGAGCTTTTATTGAAGCATCCATGGCAAGGGCCTGCCACACTGGGGCTACAGATCAGCAGGGCCTGCTGTGTTTTTGTATGCACCTTAAAACATTTGGAGTGTCTTTCTTCCCACTGGGGAGTTTTCTTTCTTTTTTTTTACCTCAATAGCTCACTTTTTGGGGATTTTTGAGGGTTGAGGCCTGGTTTTTGCCCAATTTGTGTCTGTAAAAAATTATTTTCTCAGTTACTGTGTTTATGTCTGTAGGGGATATGAACTATGCTGAAACCTACACTACGTTACGGTGTTTATGCCTGTAGGGGACATCTACTATACTGAAACCTACACTACATTACTGTGTTTATGCCTGTAGGGGATATGAACTATGCTGAAACCTACACTACGTTACTGTGTTTATGCCTGTAGGGGACATGTACTATGCTGAAACCTACACTACGTTACTGTATTTATGCCTGTAGGGGACATGAACTATGCTGAAACCTACACTACGTTACTGTGTTTATGTCTGTAGGGGACATGTACTATGCTGAAACCTACATTACGTTACTGTGTTTATGTCTGTAGGGGACATGTACTATGCTGAAACCTACATTACGTTACTGTGTTTATGTCTGTAGGGGATATGTACTATGCTGAAACCTACACTACGTTACGGTGTTTATGCCTGTAGGGGACATCTACTATACTGAAACCTACACTACATTACTGTGTTTATGCCTGTAGGGGACATGTACTATGCTGAAACCTACACTACGTTACTGTATTTATGCCTGTAGGGGACATGAACTATGCTGAAACCTACATTATGTTACTGTGTTTATGTCTGTAGGGGACATGTACTATGCTGAAACCTACACTACGTTACTGTATTTATGCCTGTAGGGGACATGTACTATGCTGAAACCTACACTACGTTACTGTGTTTATGTCTGTAGGGGACATGTACTATGCTGAAACCTACATTACGTTACTGTGTTTATGTCTGTAGGGGACATGTACTATGCTGAAACCTACACTACGTTACGGTGTTTATGCCTGTAGGGGACATCTACTATACTGAAACCTACACTACATTACTGTGTTTATGCCTGTAGGGGACATGTACTATGCTGAAACCTACACTACGTTACTGTATTTATGCCTGTAGGAGACATGTACTATGCTGAAACCTACACTACGTTACTGTGTTTATGCCTGTAGGAGACATGTACTATGCTGAAACCTACACTACGTTACTGTGTTTAGGCCTGTAGGGGACATGTACTATGCTGAAACCTACACTACGTTACTGTGTTTAGGCCTGTAGGGGACATGTACTATGCTGAAACCTACACTACGTTACTGTGTTTATGCCTGTAGGGGACATGTACTATGCTGAAACCTACACTATGTTACTGTGTTTATGCCTGTAGGGGACATGTACTATGCTAAAATCTACACTACAAGAGACATTGAATAAAAATGTAATAAATTGCACTTTTGCTCTTTCCGGTGCAGCTCATTGAGTAAAGGCTCACCACCAGAGTCTGTTACCATA
>CM040395.1:147791184-147856184 GCA_022702515.1 Ilyophis sp. 1 JC-2022
AGAAATAAATAAATAAACAAATATATCCGGGGTGGCCGCGCACCTGCTGCCTTTGCCCCAAGAGCTCAATGTGCCAGTTTTTCTAGGTTGGAGAGAAACTTTTTATCACTTTGAGCACTTGCTCCTGAAAAGGTCTCTGCACGGCCCTGCCTCCTCTTCCCACCGGTTTCATTTCCAAGCATCTCACAGCACCAGATACAATAACAGGGGCTATGTCAAATCTATCAGGATAAAATATAAAATAAATAACTGAGGATACGGTTGTGCGCAAGACGTGTGTGTGTGTGTGTGTGTGTGTGTGTGTGTGTGTGTGGGTGTGAGAGGGGGAGGCTGCTGTTATGTGCACAGCATTCAAATATTAGATTCATTATAGATGCATTCACACTCTGTAGAGTGAAGGCTGCAGATAATTACATATTATTTGTATGTGTGTGTGTGTGTGTGTGTGCGTGCGTGCGTGCGTGCGTGCGTGCGTGCGTGCGTGTGCGTGTGTGTGTTCATTGTGTTCATTCTCAATGAAATTCATCACATCTAAAGGTAAATTTACAAATGTATCAATCTGAATCTTGTGCATTGCCCATAATGCATTGCGAGGAGTGGCAGGGTGGGGTGGCTTCTGTGCATTTTCTATATTTAGACAGCGGTCTGACAGAAAAACGTCATAACTTGCACACACCCACGCACGTATGCACGCACGCACACACGCACCTGCACACGCACACACATGCACATATGCGCACATACGCACACACAGACATGCACATATGCTCACATATGCACACACACACACACGCGCGCATACACACACACTCACACGCATACACACACACACACATACGCACACATACGCACACACACATACGCGCACACACACACACACACACACACATACGCACACACACATACGCACACACACACGCACACACACATCGTTTTGAAGAAGATCCGGAGGGATACAGTGGGGCCTGCGAGTGGGAGATAAAGATGCTGTAACTGGCTATTTGTCAGAGTGAGTGTGTTTGTGTGGAGAGGAGAGCTAGATAGCGATTAATCACATTAGCGCTACAGAAAGAACTAAAGACTGAGTGGTGAGAGATGGGGGTGCAGTAGCAGCGGGGGCGGTGCCAAAACGCCCCCACCCTCCCTAATGCAGGACGAGGGGGTGGACGGCACTGCACTGCACAACCAACACCACCCTGAATGATCTTCCCGCGAACTCGACCTGTGGAAATGAGCGAAAAAACTGTGGAAAACGCCACCGAACATCAAGGCACAGAGCTGTCCATAAACCGTCAGCAGCAGTTTGCTGTACTGCACGCAGCAATGAAAAACACACACACACACACACAACAAACATGTACACACACTCTAAAAACACACATGCTATCAACACTCAGGCTACAAACATCTTAGGAAAAAAAGTTGAAAACAGTTGGGAAAGCATGCTTCTGAAGCAAACATTTGCAGGTGTGTGTGTGCACAGAAAAAATGTTGGTGTAAATTTAACACTGCTAGTGAACATTTAACACTCTAGGGTTAGTCCATTGACTAAAAAAAAACACCCTAGGATGTTAAATGTACACCACCATTTTTGCAGGGTGTATGTACAGTATGTGTGTGAGTGCGTGTGTGTGTGTGTGTGTGTGTGTGTGTGTGTGTGTGTGTGTGTGTACAGAAGCCAGGCTTAGACCTTGTTTCTCCAGTCCATACAGGTCACAGCATTACTGAGGCCTCAGATCCAAGCAGATCTCTCAGACAGAAGTGTTCAGGCCGTTCCCTCCAATCACACGCCATACCCGCAACACGTCTACTAACTCTACAGATACACAACCTTTGTGTGGACAACTCTACACACACACAGAGGTCACAACCTTTGTGTGGACAACTCTACACACACACACAGAGGTCACAACCTTTGTGTGGACAACTCTACACACACACAGAGGTCACAACCTTTGTGTGGACAACTCTACACACACACAGAGGTCACAACCTTTGTGTGGACAACTCTACACACACACACACAGAGGTCACAACCTTTGTGTGGACAACTCTACACACACACAGAGGTCACAACCTTTGTGTGGACAACTCTACACACACACAGAGGTCACAACCTTTGTGTGGACAACTCTACACACACACAGAGGTCACAACCTTTGTGTGGACAACTCTACACACACACACAGAGGTCACAACCTTTGTGTGGACAACTCTACACACACACACAGAGGTCACAACCTTTGTGTGGACAACTCTACACACACACACACACAGAGGTCACGACCTTTGAGTGGACAACTCTACACACACACAGAGGTCACGGCCTTTGAGTGGACAACTCTACACACACACACAGAGGTCACAACCTTTGTGTGGACAACTCTACACACACACAGAGGTCACAACCTTTGAGTGGACAACTCTACACACACACACAGAGGTCACGACCTTTGAGTGGACATGCAAAGCAGGCAGTGTGGACACATCCAACATAGAGCCAAAATCAAAACTCCACACTATCCCTGTTATTTCCCCCGCAAAGCCTTCCCCGAGCACCTCTTAAACACTGCGCTGAAATGTTAAGGGTCGTTTTAGGAAATTCTCTCGAAGCCTCAAACAAAATCAAATGGCTGTAATTACGGCCAATCGGCAGCCAGCTGAAGGAGTGACTAAAAGGCCATTTAGCGTATATGCGGGGGAAAAAAATAATGAGAGATGGAGAGAGAGAGAGAGAGAGAGAGAGGGAGATAAAATGCTACTCCACAGAGCAGCAATGGACTGAATACCAAAGTAGGCTCTCTGCGCCCATCTTATCTGGGTGCGAGCGATAAAAATCTATTGAAAACCAGAGATGCACAGGGCTGCAGAAGAATTTAATAACCCACATTAACCCAGCTCAGATGAAGTTCATCAACATTATTACTATTATTATAATCATGATTATCGTGGGTTTTTTTCACCCCATGGAGACTGGGGAAAAATATTTAATTGAATATGTTAGTGTTTTCTGATAACACCTGCTGTAGGTATGCCCTACTGAAATAATTGCTTTTGGATGTAAATTATTGGTTTTTGAAACAATTCCCCAAATATCTGTCAGAAACAATAAAAATGGTGCATTCTGGGTAAGACTCGGCGGACAACATTCCCAGACAAGCAGGTGTATGTGCAGCGTCGTTAAAAAACTAGATACAAGTTAGCGTACACCAACCTTGAACCCATAAGCGCAAAATAGCCAACATGTACAGATACGACGCATTGAAAAACTACAAAACAATGAAAGAAATCATAAAACAAAAATTAATTATATAAGATAGGAGTGCTAGCGGGTATAGATGATATCAACACAATAATAAAACTCATAGTACTCACCTTATTGAGCTATACTGCCCCCTCTGGTTTCATAGGAGTCCAGGGTCTGGCTAAGCCTAGCACACAGAAGCAGTGCCTGAAGGGTAATTTTTTGTTCCAGTGTAAATTCCAGCCAATTCCAATGTGGGCCCTCTTACAGGGCATGATTGGACAGACCCACAGCTGTGACGGGGAATTCTGGGAACAAAAAAGAAAAAAAAATAAGTTGGAAATGAGGCCATGTTTTTAGTATAACTGTTTTCTTGTTTTAACGTGTACTAACAATTTAATTGATTTTTTAAATGTATTTCTTGTCCAGCCTCAGTTTCATGTTTCACTAATGGATATATTCAGTGGCACACTTTTAATATTAATATTACCTGCAATAATACTATCTGTCCACAGAAAAGCTATAAACCACCTTAGATACGTCACTCCATCTTATCATTACATTAAGACTTTTTAAAAATAACTGCTGTTAGTTCAAATACATGCGAGCTTAACGAGAAACATTTTGAATATAACAGCTTTATTTAGCTCAGTACTACTTAACAATAGGTAGTAAACAGCTACTAAGCATGAAATTAACGTTAAAACAAACTGTACCATAATTTTTCCGTTTGGATCTGTGCATGCGTAACTGTGTGTGTGCATAGCATATGTGAATTGATGCATGCATATATACTATATGTCCGTGTCTGTGGGTGTGTGTGTGTGTGCATAGCATATGTGAATTGATGCATGCATATATACTATATGTCCGTGTCTGTGGGTGTGTGTGTGTGTGTGCATAGCATATGTGAATTGATGCATGCATATATACTATATGTCCGTGTCTGTGGGTGTGTGTGTGTGTGTGTGCATATGTGAATTGATGCATGCATACTATGTGCATGCATGCGTGTGCTGCTTCGTGTCCTAACAGAATCCTGTGTACGCAGACCCAAATTATTAATATGTTTTTGTTCATGTTTTTCAGCCCATCTCTCTCTCTCCCTCCCTCTCCCTCTCCCTCTCTCTCTCCCTCTTCCTCTCTCTCTCTCCCTCTTCCTCTCTCTCTCTCCCTCTCCCTCTCCCTCTTCCTCTCTCTCCCTCTTCCTCTCTCTCCCTCTCCAGCAGACGGTTTGAGTTTGTTGTGTCAGCAGAGACTGCAAATCTCATTTAGATCAACGCAGCACATCAAACAGCTCGTGCGATATGGAGGGGCCGGCAGCCAGCCGCTCTGTTCCTCCTGCCATAGTGGGACAGCCCCTCCTGTGCATCGACAACAACCCTGTGTGTGTGTGTGTGTGTGTGTGCATGAGCCTCGCGTGCATGTATCTGCATATGTGTTTGTGTGTGCGTGTGTGTTTGTTTCTCTGTACAGGGATGTGGGTGTATATGTGGTCTCTCTGTACAGGGATGTGGGTGCGTATGTGTGGTCTCTCTGCACAGAGATGTGTGTGCGTATATGTGGTTTCTCTGTACAGGGATGTGGGTATGTACGTGTGGTCTCCTTCTGTTCAGGGATGTGGGTGTGTATATGTGGTCTCTCTCTGTACAGGGATGTGGGTGCGTATCTGTGGTCTCTCTGTACAGGGATGTGGGTGCGCATATGTGGTCTCTCTGTACAGGGATGTGGGTGTATATGTGTGTTCTCTTTGTACAGGGATGTGGGTGTATATGTGTGGTCTCTATGTACAGGGATGTGGGTGCATATATGTGGTCTCTGTACAGGGATGCGGGTGTGTACGTGTGGTCTTTTTCTGTTCAGGGATGTGGGTGTGTATATGTGGTATCTCTCTGTACAGGGATGTGTGTGCGTACGTCCAGTTTCTCTGTACAGGGATGTGTGTGCGTACGTGCGGTTTCTCTGTACAGGGATGTGTGTGTGCGTACGTGCGGTTTCTCGGTACAGGGATGTGTGTGCGTACATGCAGTTTCTCTGTACAGGGATGTGTGTGCGTACGTGCGGTTTCTCTGTACAGGGATGCGTGTGCGTACGTGCGGTTTCTCTGTACAGGGATGTGTGTGCGTACATGCGGTTTCTCTGTACAGGGATGTGTGTGTGCGTACGTGCGGTTTCTCGGTACAGGGATGTGTGTGCGTACATGCAGTTTCTCTGTATAGGGATGTGTGTGCGTACGTGCGGTTTCTCTGTACAGGGATGTGTGCGTGCGTACGTGTGGTTTCTCAGTACAGGGATGTGTGTGTGCGTACATGCGGTTTCTCTGTACAGGGATGTGTGTGTGCGTACGTGCGGTTTCTCGGTACAGGGATGTGTGTGCGTACATGCAGTTTCTCTGTACAGGGATGTGTGTGCGTACGTGCGGTTTCTCCGTACAGGGATGTGTGCGTGCGTACGTGTGGTTTCTCAGTACAGGGATGTGTGTGCGTACGTGCGGTTTCTCAATGTGTAGAGACGGCAAGCCTGCTTCAGCTTCTCCTCACTCCCTGTCCTTCTCCGCTGCTGAAACACAACCACTGCCACACGTGCAGGGCAACCGAGGCAGATCTATAAATTAAACAGCCAGCGCTCACAAAGTTCCTCCATCTTGGCTCCTGCCAGCCATGATACCTGTTCGCACTGGGACCACTCTGTCGTGGTTTGGCAGCTTTCCGTTTTATTTCTGCGGTCGTTTCCTCTCTGAGCGGCATGAGGGTGCTCTTCCTTTCCTACTCTGCACTTATCCAGCGCACCTGCATTATGTTTCCTGCTCTGTGCTTATCCAGCGCACCTGTCTTATGTTTCCTGCTGGCTATAAAAGCTCTGTGCTTTCATTTGTGTTCGAGTTCTGTCATAACATTTTGGTTTTCTCTTTCACTTTTTAGTTACTCGTCCTGGTTTTTCTACTGTTCTCTCTGAGACCGTTTTCTTTATTTCCTCGTTTCGTTACTTCTCTATTAGGGTTCTCTCATATTGAGAGCAAGAAGTATTTCTCTTTTTTGTTTATCACACAAGCCAACGAGTGTTCGCCCAAATTATTTTGGGTTGTTTTCATTTATCCTGTTTCTGTTGCCTCCGTCTGTGCTCTTTTATTGAGTGAGAGGTACTTCCTCCTTTTACACTTCTCTGCTCTAACTCAAGCCTTCACCCAATTCTCTGGGCTGTTTTTCCCATCCCACTCCATTCACAGAGTCTTTCTGCTTTTGTGGTTATTCTACTGTGTAGATAACTTATAGATTCTCTCTCTGACCCACCTCTTCACACTTTTTCTCTTCTCATTCCCACTCCCTAGAACTCCAATATTGTTTCCCCACCTGCTATGATATTTTTTAATTGCTGTATGTTTCTATTCTCAGGGCCTGTTACTGGTGTAATTTTGGGAGTCTGTTCTTTTGGTTCTTGGTTAGCATAGTTAGTACCTCAGCATCAGAACACACGTGATCCCGGGTGGCCATCCCCGGCACACGCGCGATCCCCCGCGTGTCGCAGGTGCGTTTTTGAACATCAGACAACACTAGTTAACATTAACGTGTTGCTACAGCATGTGTCAGGAAACGCACGGCTATTCAAATAATAATAATCATAAAAAACATTTTCTGAATCAAAAAACAAAAGAGAAAGAAAAAGCAGAAATAAAGAGAACAGGGGCGTTTGCTGGAGCTGTGAATGGCAGTGATTAGAAAAAGAGGGAAGAGGTGATTTCATCACTACGCCTGGAGTCTAAAGTCAATGAGCTATTGATTATAACAGTCTGCAGTCACACCTGCCTCTTACACCATTTCAACATCACACAACAGAGGATCAAATTTCATTTACCCCCGTTTCCGTAGGCTTTGTATATGAGCATATGTGTGTGTGTGTGTATAAAGTGCAGACTGTCAGCTTTAATATGATGGTATTTCCATCCATATCGGGTGAACCGTGTAGGAATTACAGTACAGCCCTTTTCATACACAGTTCTGCCATTAGTCATACGTACATATGTGTGTGTGTGCGTGGGTGTGTGTGTGTTAGTATGTGGGCGCATTTGTGCATACGTCTGTGCTTGTGTGTGCGTGTCTGGGTATGAGTGTGTGTATATTTGTGTGTGTGAGAGCGTACGTGCATGTGTGAGTGTGTGTACAGGATTGTATGTGAGTGCATTTGTGCGCACATTTGTGTGTGTGTGTGTGTGTGTGTGTGTGTGTGTGTGTGTGTGTGTGTTTGTGTATAATCTACCTCTTTTAATTAAAATAATCTGCCAGTTTCCACAGCTCAGCTCCAAAGCTGCACTGTTGTTGAGGTTTGGGGGGGCTGGGTTACTACTCTCTCACCGCCCGCCCCCACCCTACCCCCCCACCTTTACGCACCCCCCCGTCTTATGCCCTTACGCACTCCTCATCGGACCACCGTGTTGGAAAAAAGGACAGAAACCCGTCCAGATGGACAGATCTGCAGAGGGGCGTCTCTCGGCCAGCGTCTGGCGTGTATTAATCACCGTGCGTGCACGAACAGTGGGCTTGGCCTTCTCTGGCGGTCGATGGCGGCCTCTTTGTCAACGCTTCACAATGCCGTCAGCCGGCTAATGCCTGTAATTGCTCTTTGAGAGAGAGAGAGAGAGAGAGAGCGGGAGGGAGAGAGGGTGAGAGAGTGGGAGAGAGGAAGAGGGAGAGAGAGAAGGAGAGGGAAAGAGATAGAGAGAGCGGCGCTGCGTGTATGGAGGAGAGTCGTGGAGGCGGAGTTTGTGTGTTGGACTGCTTGGTGACACTGGACATCTCGGGGCAATTTTTTAAATCATGGCTGTATTGCACTTTAATTCACTTAATTCACTTGATTGATGTAATGATTCTATTGGATGTCTTTGTTTGATAAGTTTGTTTGTGTGTTGTGGGTCTGCCCCACTGTCTGTCTTTTTTTGTTGTTGCTGGGGCTACAACTGAAGTTCCCTTGCGGGAAAATAAAAGTTATTCTATTCTAGATCTGGACGGACGGAAAAAGCAGGCTTATTTATGCTCTCCTGAGTCAACAGCAGAGGTTGCGATGAGCGTTGCAGCCTGATTGGACGTTCCAAATAGGGAGAAAGGGAATAGGGGGGAAAATGCTTTATAACAAGAACAAAAAATACATACATACACACACACAGGACCCTGTTCTACACACGTGTGCCAAAGGAACACTTAAACATACATACACACACAGGACCCTGTTCTACACACGTGTGCCAAAGGAACACTTAGACATACAAACACACACACACAGGACCCTGTTCTACACTGTGTTCCATATGAATGCTAGTGCATACGTTTATCTTTTTTATTTTAAGATGGCGCTTGATGGTGTGGTGGGGTCTGAATGAGGCTCTGGAATGGTTAGAAGGGATGCTGGGTGGGGGAAGGGGGGGTGTTTGGGGTAGTCGGGGGGGGGGCATTGGATCGCGGGTCTGGGAGAAGCTGTCCGTACGCCAGTCCTGCTATCTCATTATCCCTGGCACATTTGCCTCTAAGTCACATACTGTACCCAAAAAATAACATTCCTCTGATGTGCTACAGAGAGAGAAAACATTAAACATTTATCTCACCCTCATTTGTCCCGTGGCACAGAACACCCCCCCTTTCTCCAATACCCCCCCCCCCCCCCATGTGGAGCGTCTGGTCCTGTAGGGCCCAGCTGCCACCCGACCCCCGACCCCCGACCCCCGACCCCCAGCCAAAAGCCCTGATTGACAGTGATTGACGGCTCCACAGATGAGATATGACTCCCGAACCCAGAGCTGCTGAAGGGGAGAGCTTCTGACAGTGTGTGTGTCTGTGTCTGTGTCCATGTAAGTGTATGTGTGTGTATGTGTGTGTGTATGTGTGTGTGTGTGTGTGTGTGTGTCTGTGTCCATGTGAGTGTGTGTGTGTGTATGTGTATGCATGTGTGAGTGTGTGTGTGTGTGTCTGTGTCTGTGTCCATGTGAGTGTGTATGCATGTGTGTGTGTCTGTGTCCATGTGAGTGTGTATGCATGTGTGTGTGTGTCTGTGTCCATGTGAGTGTGTATGTGTATGCATGTGTGTGTGTGTGTGTGTGTCTGTGTCTGTGTCCATGTGTGTGTGCGTGCGCCTGTGTGTGAGAGTGTGCATGCATGTTTGGAAGTGTGTGTGCACGTGTGTGCGGGAGTGCGTGTGCATGTATAAGCAGATGTTCACACACACACATGCACACAGGCATACGCACTCATGCACGCACACACACAGGCATGCAGGCACACACACGCACACAAACACACCCACATGCGCACAGGCACACACAGGAATGTATGCATATATTTACACCACACACACACACACACACCCAACCAGTAACACTGCAGCCCTTAGCCATTAACCACATACAGCAGCTGACAGCCAGCACCAAAGCTCAGCTAAGAACACAAGCACCATGCAACCAGCCACAGTACAGTCCCATAGCTGCTCAACACCCTGCTACAGGCCGACAGTATAACCCCAAGCTACCCAATCACAACATCAATCAGCCACGGTACAGTGGCCAAGCAGAACATTACCCGTTAGTCCCGCCTACTGAGGCTGATCTATCTATTTCTCTCTCAACAGACAGGCTCACTCTTCCAGCTGCAGAAATGTGTAGCCATGGAAACTAGCACAAGGTTACATTTTTGGAGGGGGGAGTTGCGCCAAGGTCAAAAACAAAAACTGTGCCTCCTTTCAACTCTGAGGCCATTACCAGGCCTATTCGCTGTCTGGAACAAAATGGCCCCTTTGTCATCTTTTTCATAGACCTTCACAAAAAAAATAAAAAAATAAAAAATAACAAATAAAATAAATAAATAAAGAAGAAGAAACCAGCTCTCGCCCACATCTGTGCGTCACAGCGCTGCCCATTAACGCCGAACACAAAGTGAATATTAAATAACAGGAAGAACATTCGCGGGGTACAGCTGTGTCTGCTTTCAGCGTTATCTCGTGTGCGAGAACGAGCGTTACGCTGTGTTTGTGGCCAGCATTGGCAGGTGTGGAAAGCTGAACGACCTCCGACCCCCCCGCCACACCCCAGTCCAGGGGAGGGGGGGGCTCTGGGAATGGAGAAGGTGAACTGGGAAGGTGTGGAGGACACAGCGTGGGCCGATTCGACCTCTCCCAGCCCACCCCCGCCCCGCTCACGGCTCATCACACCCCCGAGCTCAGGGGGCACCCGGGGAGCATGAAATCACTGCAGTACGCTTCCAGTATGCTGTGCTACATTTAATTTTTTACTTTACATTTTTTTTATGTTATGAACCTCTCTGTTGCTAAGCACATTTAAGCACTTTTTTTAAGGTAAAAGAAAAATCAGGCAAGCGGATGATCAGTCCTGATAAGACCTCTCAGGTCCGCCTGCCTCGCACCCTGAAAACGTGCTCGGTAGCCTGTGGTTTCTCTCCCCCTCCTGGTCACGGTCACCCACGCAGCAGAGGCGGAGCTCCAGCTCCTGTACGCCGCGGTTCTAGAACGTTGGAGCGCAAACGCTTCTAGAATTAGGCTCTGAGGGTCGAATTCCAGAATCTTGTACATGCCACAGTTCTGTAATGTAGGAAGGCAAACGCTTCTATAAATTTGCTCTAGGGGTCAAATGTGGAGGGAAATGTAACGTGAAGTATAAGCGGTTCTAGAAGGTAATTTTCCAGGCAATGACAAATACTTCCAGTTTGCAACCGGTGGGGAAAAACTATTCAACAAAGTAATTTGAAGGATAAGTGTGTCTACAATTTTAATTTGCATTAAAATGTGAATGGCCATTAGGAGGATAACTGGTTTTAAAACAAGTAATAGACATCTTTATTTTGACCAACAAAGAAATGCGTAGGTAGGTGTGTGCGCGTCAGGATATAAGGTCACTGTTCACATGGTGACTTTGTGTAGAACCAGGTGTTGGGTCACCTGAACATTGCTTTGTGTAGAACCAGGTGCTGGGTCACCTGAACATTGTTACTGGACTTCATGCTAAAAACAGTAGAAGCTGCAGAACCTTCAGGCAAAGCTCGATCCTTGCCAGACACCATGAACACATGTCCCAAGAAAAAGCCGACGGTGCTACTTTAGGCCTCGTCATGAGCAAGGACAGCCGGCATACGGGGGGCGGGGCCACGCGCAAAGAGCCTTCATGTCCGTATGCAGACTCAAAGGAAAAGAAGCCCGTTTACCTGGCACTGCGCGCGGGCGGCCACGGCGGACCACGCGCCAGAGACTCTCTTAAAAGCAGACTTGGCCCACATTAAGCTCTTGGGGCAGTAACAAACAGATGCACGACACCGGTATTCTGCTTACTCTGGACCCCGAGATTTACAAAGCTCGTAATCATGGATTTCACAAACAATTTAACAAAAAAAATCCCACATAGGCCTATCATACACAAACACACTGCGCACCGAGCCTATCGTACACAAACACACTGCGCACCGAGCCTATCGTACACAAACACACTGCGCACCGAGCCTATCGTACACAAACACACTGCGCACCGAGCCTATCGTACACAAACACACTGCGCACCAAGCCTATCGTACACAAACACACTGCGCACCGAGCCTATCGTACACAAACACACTGCGCACCAAGCCTATCGTACACAAACACACTGCGCACCGAGCCTATCGTACACAAACACACTGCGCACCGAGCCTATCGTACACAAACACACTGCGCACCGATGCTGCTATAGCATCAATACCACAACAAGCATGTCCAGCATCATATAGCCTTTTTCAATTTTCCAAGAAATTGGCTCCGTGCTCTATTTGTAAAACAGCTGGGCCAACACTCCTGTCGTCCCCTGGGCCCCGGCGTACAACACAGGGGTTCGACTCTATAACCCCATGCAACGGCTCGGCAGACTCTGCTACCACGAGCCCATATGGTGCGTCACACAGGCGGGGAAATATGCTGCGCGCAGTGAAGCGGAAGCGCAGTAGCGCACGCTCCCTCCATTGTGGCGTGACTCAGTTCCGCTCCGTGGCTCCTGCGGCTGCTTCGCTCTAAAACTCTCCTTCCCCTTTTGTTCAAACGCATTTCTCTCTCTCTCTCTCTCTCTCTCCCTGTGACCGCGCGAACGAGCCTCTGTTAACATGACAAGCCACACACAGGTCAGACCTATCGAGGAAAATAACCCATGTGCTACTCCTTAAATCCGAGGGGTCGCGCTTCTAGGTAGGTGTAAATTGGATATAGCACATTCACTTTCTCTCCAAGACACAGCAGCCACTGATTTTTGTTTCGCACCAATTAAAATTTGAACAGAGAACCCATTAATCTTTCGAGATTATTTAAACCTACCCAGTTATGTTCACTGGCGACACATGCCAACGTTTCCTCCCGACGGTAAACATCTTTGTTCAGCATCCTAAATCGGGGTCCCCGTATATGGTGGTACAGTTGCGCCGTCTGGTGGTAGCCTACGTCAGCTGCATTTTACCACCACCTGCTACAATTATTAAGTGGTGGAATAATTTGTATAGGTTGACACCTTGTATTTAGGCATTTAACAGACGCTCTTCCAAAGCAATTTATAAAAATGTATACACCATGTTATGTATGGGAAATATTTGAAATATTAGGGCTAAATCTGTCATAATGTAAGGGAAATAGACACATTGGCTGCATCAAAAACATGTATCAAGACAAATTACGAACACTTGCCAAGGTATCCTACGCATTAGCAGCTTAAACACACGGATTAATTAACGACCGTTGCATTGGCATGGCTGTATTGCCTCTCCTTCCGGCTTCTCGGACCTCACGGCGGTCTAGTGTAGTGGTTGGCTACTCAATCTCGGTGCTAGAGGGACCACCGTGTATGCTGGTTTTTATTCCAACCACAATTGCAATCGCAGCATTTTAACAAGCTGTTAATCTTTCCTAATTTGCTGCTTTTCAGGATTTTCCCTCTTAAACCACATCATGTCAGAAATAGCTATTCACGCTATGAAGAATAAAATTCCCAAGTTCACATTGTGCTTATTGCAAACAATTACTAAAAAGGAAGTACATTTTTTTAAACTAATCAAATTAAAGACTGACGTGAATTAATAGGCTCCTAATTAGGTAGTTGAACCGAGTTGAACACATGCGTTTAAGTTTTTTTTCTTCCTTAAACCTATTAACACAATGCAGGTTTGTCTTATTTGCTTTGTCTTTGAAAACTTATTTATTTACCACATGGTTAGTTTTAGTGACTCTGTCCACAATTGCACCAATGTGTCGTTAATTTGATCAGTTAAAAATGTTTTATCACTCTGCAACATAGCATATTGCTACATGTGAATATTGGACTGTTATTTTCCATAGCATGCATAGTAGCTATTGCTATCATAATGTGTCTTAAGAGGAAAAATAATCCCAGTGGTTTGAAAAAGAGCAGAACTCAATGGGGGGTGGGTTACACACATACATGCCCAGTCCTGTAACGGTTCATCATGGGGGTCGATTTACTAAAATCCAAAATAAGGGGCGTTATTTTGCGGGCGCAGCCCAAGTATTTACATCAGGGCCGTGTCTAGGGGGGGGGGGGGGGGGAATAGACTATATATAAAAAATTATATATATATATATATACTATATAAATGAAAATGATGAGCCAGTTACAGTACCTTAGTTTCACATATAAATCGAAAATAGCACAAAGAGACTGAAATGATGAAAAAATAAGTAATAAGTAAGATTCTATAATAATTTGATTTAATTGGGCATTGATAAAGTTGTCCTACATAAGGGAGGGGGGGGGGGGGTGGGTATGGCTAAAATATAAATGAAAATGATGAGCCAGTTACAGTAACGTAGTTTTACATGGAAATAGAAAATGACTGAAATGATGAAGGAATATAGCTCATCTTTAATATACTTGTTTCCATATAAGATTATATAATGCTTTGGTATTATTGGTCATAAATAAAGTTGTCCTCCTATAAGATGAGGGGGTGGAGGTGGGTTTAAAATGTAATAAAATTATCTTATCCACTAATATACTGATTAGCCTATAGTATATAGCTATATGAAAGCATCTCAAATCTCATCTAGGGCTTTGAAGAAAAAAAAATCTTCAAAATGTTCATAAATTAAACATTTTATTTTAGAAAATGCCCTACGTGAGGTTGTGTAGAAGTGCAGGAAATGAGTTTTAAAAGGCTCAAATTGTTCTGGTGGACGACCCCCAGACCCCCCCCCTACTTCATCCCCCCTTCTGCCCCACCAACATCTCTTCATGCCCCCCCAATCAAAGCAGTCTAGAAACGCCCCTGGTTTTCATTCGTTAACATTTCATACTTTGCGGGTGATCAATTTAAGAGTCATTATGCAAATTACTCCAGCCGTAAAACAGCCATATTTAAATGAGATTTGGAATGGTTATACTGCAATAAAACGGTAAAAAGACTCGCAGCAATGTTGCCGTTTTTATGGTATTTGTTTTAGTGAAGGGTATAGGCTAGCCTGTTACACTGAACGAGCTGGCGGTTTATTTCATTGGATGTCTCGGTTTCTGGGAGGGGGAGAGGGGGAGAGAGAGGGGGAGAGGGAGAGAGAGAAAGTGGGAGAGAGGGGGAGAGGGAAAAGGAGAGAGAGGGGGAGAGCAGGAGAGAAGAGGGGAAGAGAGAAGGAACGGAGGGGTGTGGGTAGAGTTGTTAAACTTACTTTTCTGCTTTAATTAGGTTTTATTTCAGTGCATTTCCTGTGTTAGGTACAACCTGGCAATACAGATGTCCATTTTGAGCATCAGCCTGTCTTTCCCACTCATTCAAGCATTCGTTTAAAAAAAACAGCATATGGTGAAGCCTCGCTCTCTCAACACTGATTAAAGGTCATTTTAATGAGAGCGAGTTCCAGATTTGAGGGGTAAAAGGGAGTCCGTTTGATTTTATTACCAAAGACCCTCATCACTGCTGACAAGCGCCCAGCTGCAAAGCAGAACGAGGACCCCATGTCCCCCAGTCATGTGTGTGATGCAACTGCACCGCAATAAACCCATTACATTTTATGACGATGGAAGGGAACACACACACACACACACACACACACACACATGAAAGAATCACAGACATTGTTATGCAAAGTCAGGCCTAGTCTTACTCAGTCAGGCTGTGTAGCAGTTGTCTGGGTGACCTTGATGAGTCCCCGGTCGAGAAGAGAGAGAATTCACTCAGTGACTGCAGGAGCTCAAGAACACCTGGGTAACCTCACCTGTCCTGTGCTCTTCTTCCCTCATTTCAAACACAATTCAATCAAAGACACTGCTTTTTTGAGTGTTCACAATCACATCTATTCTGCCTGGCAAACATGTTTGAGACCAAGTACTGAAGGGGAAAGATTATAATTTTTTTTTAATACTACATATTTTTTTGGTATTTGTAATAATCTTCCAGGGCCCTTTCTCCCAGATAGCTACCCAGGACTAGAACACTTCACAATACTGGGGGTAACTTGAAGGCAGCTGGTTTGATTAACGGATGGGGCATTGCCGTTGTATCCTTGAGCAAGTCTCTTGACCAAAACTGCTTAATTAAATTATCCGGGTATAAATTAAACAAAGACTGAGTAAGTTTCTCTGGTTAAGATTGTCTTCTGAAGGCCTAAATGTAAAACTTGAGGGTTTTAGAATCCGAATTTGGAATCAAAGGAAGGCAATAACTTTCCAACACTACATATTTCTTGTCAGAAGGATAACTGAGATTTTGGATACGTTCGTTTCCTTTTCTCTCGCAAAAAACAGTGGCTATTCAGTATCGTCCGAAGATTGGATTTCACCATTCGGTTTAGGACGGCTACTGCAAGGCTGAATTCCATTTGCAGACTCAAAGGCGCGTACTCGTTAAGTCCGTGAGTGCTTAGGGCTGTCGCATTGTAAAAACGGAGTCCTTATGCGGACTTTACCTGCACTTCACCCGCACTTTTTGCAAGTCCGCATCAATGCAGACTTACCTGCCCCCGGAAATACACGATTAAAGTCTGCAAGTCCACGAGAGCTCAGTTTGGGATTCAGCCCATCTCTCCTGCTCCTTCAAATGTATTAGCCACTGAAGCTAGCCCTAGTAGGCCAACCCACAATGGCCTCATTCATGTAAATCCGGTTGTCCGATTTCAAAATAAAAGTAAAAAAAAGTTTATTTTCAAGAAAAAGATTTGCATAAGATGTAATTGATGTTATTTGCATTGATGTTAGCGAACTGCACGTGTACAAAAATATTTAAATGAAATTTAAGTTATAAATTGCTGAACAATATATCAATGGTTTGTAAAGGGTTCACTTCTGGATAAAATATGAGAACACCAAAGGAAGAAGGAAAGATTCATATTTATAATTGAGAATGAGTAACCGTGTTTAGAATTAATAATTAAGCAATAATAAAAGGAAATACACAAAGTTGGTAGGCTAAGCCAATAAACATGTTTACCCAAATTGAATAGGCAACAGTATGTTTGAGTAGGCCCCAAAACATCACCATAGCAACAATTTTAAAGCTGCAAGTTCCTAATGTAAAAGAATTGGCTTCCATAACAAAGATGGCAGCGAACACTGGCAATGTGGAATAAAGGAAAACACTTTGGAATGTTACCCCTGAACAGGGATCACATACAACAACCACGGCCACCTATTACGTTGACACACCATGCTATTAAACTGATCCTAAATATTGGTTGCAACAATATAAAGAATGTAGAATAAATAATGTAATACTCTTCCTTCCAACAGTTCTGCATTTTATTATACAATACTATATTCCAAACTTGGCTCAGGTGAGACGCAATACTTCAAAAAGTGTAGCCGATGCAATTACATTAAATCAAAATTACTTGGCAAACACTCTTACCCAGAAAAATAATTGAGACAATTTGTTTTGCTCTCAGGAACACAACAGTGAAATATCACCATGACGGCACAGCAGGCCCATTTATAATCAACATGTTTAGAGTCAGCTGAACAAACCAACAATTAGCATTGTGAACAAAAAGTAAACTCAACTACACAGCTAAACCTATCCTTACACAGCACAGCTATACCTATCCTTACACAGCACAGCTATACCTATCCTTACACAGCACAGCTAAACCTATCCTTACACAGCACAGCTATACCTATCCTTACACAGCACAGCTAAACCTATCCTTACACAGCACAGCTATACCTATCCTTACACAGCACAGATAAACCTATCCTTACACAGCACAGCTATACCTATCCTTACACAGCACAGCTAAACCTATCCTTACACAGCACAGCTATACCTATCCTTACACAGCTATACCTATCCTTACACAGCACAGCTATAACTATCCTTCCACAGCACAGCTAAACCTATCCTTACACAGCACAGCTATACCTATCCTTACACAGCACAGCTATACCTATCCTTACACAGCACAGCTATACCTATCCTTACACAGCACAGCTATACCTATCCTTACACAGCACAGCTATACCTATCCTTCCACAGCACAGCTAAACCTATCCTTACACAGCACAGCTATACCTATCCTTACACAGCACAGCTATACCTATCCTTACACAGCACAGCTATACCTATCCTTACACAGCACAGCTAAACCTATCCTTACACAGCACAGCTATACCTATCCTTACACAGCACAGCTATACCTATCCTTACACAGCACAGCTAAACCTATCCTTACACAGCACAGCTATACCTATCCTTACACAGCACAGCTAAACCTATCCTTACACAGCACAGCTATACCTATCCTTACACAGCACAGCTAAACCTATCCTTTCACAGCACAGCTATACCTATCCTTACACAGCACAGCTATACCTATCCTTACACAGCACAGCTATACCTATCCTTACACAGCACAGCTATACCTATCCTTTCACAGCACAGCTATACCTATCCTTTCACAGCACAGCTATACCTATCCTTACACAGCACAGCTATACCTATCCTTACACAGCACAGCTATACCTATATCATTACTACTCAAAGGGAAAATGAAAGAGCATGGCTAAAACAGGATCAGGGGAGCCTTGGTACAGTCAGAAGAGGTGGGTATTCAGTCTGCATTGAGAGATGGGTAGGGTCCTGACTCCTGTGTCTCTTTCAGCCCCGCCTTCCCACACAGCGTGTACCCGTCTCTGCCACAACCATAGAAAAGACACAATAATAAAATAATATCCTTCGTTACGGCGGTACCAGCAAGGAATGGCCTCCCTGGAGCTTTAGCACGATAGCGTTAGCCTGCATTTTCTCTTGGTCTTTGGTTTAAAGCCGAGTCTCTCTCCTACCTTTCTCCTAATCCAGGGATACTCAAATCCAGCCCTGGTTTTCTCGTCTCCCAGATATCTAAACAATTAGTGCTACTGTGACACTAACTTCTGTGGGAAGCTCACTCCACCACTGGGGAGTCAGAACAGACGGGATATTTGGCAGGGAAGCTATTTGTGCTTCATAAAACCATAGTTTCTGCTCCCACGCATGCCTCATTTTGAAGTTGGTCATAGATGACCCACCCTTTGTGAGTGTGGATATGATACGTATTCCCTGATAATGACCGAAAAGGCTGAATATGTTCCCACACTGGGAGCAGGACTATACCGAATGGCTCCCAATCCTGTGTCCATAGTCACAATACGAACCTGTACAGTAGCGCTAATACAGTGTTAAAATTGCATCGTTGACTGATACTCATCCCACACTGGGATCACTTATGGATGCTCTTTTGTATGGGCTTTCTGGTGTGTCTGCAGACAATTTAACTTCCTGAAGTTCTTCCCACACTGGGAGCAGTGGTACGGGTGTTCGTTCACCGGTGCACCATCAGACTACCTGAACTACTGAAACTCATGCAGCACTGGGAGTACTTGTATGGGTGTTCCCCTGTTTGCTCGTGTACCGTGAGAAAATGTACCTGAGAATACTTCTTCCCACAGTGGGAGCAGTGGTACGGGCGTTCCCCTGTGTGAATCTGCTGGTGTTCCCCTGTGTGAATCTGCTGGTGTCGTATCAGATGATTTGAGACCAAAACTCTTCCCACACTGGCAGGGCCTCGTGTATAAACGGTGGTGCAGTGGACTAAGGTGCAGACTTTGTCTGTGCGGTTGCGCTCCGAGGTTCGGGGGTTCGATTCCCGGTCCTGCCAGATCCGAGCATGGCCGGTGCCCTGTGGGAGCCAGCTAGGAGAGAATCGCTGCACACAGAAGAGTTGGCTCACCCAACGTGAGTTGGAATCACGGTCAGGAGCTTGAGGAGTCACGCCCTGAAGAGGACGTGGCGCCCTCCTTCCTACTACCGGCTGACAGGGTTGTATAGCGGTGGTTCTTTAGCGGTTGCTACATGGGGGGAATTGAATTAGAATACGGGTTCAATTGGCTACCAAAATGGGAAAAACTGTAAAAAAATCTGAAACAAATAAATACAAACATGGGCAGAGTATGACTCATGCATACACACATTTACGCAGAGTATGACACATGTTTTTCATACTGTGGGAATTGGCTCCGATGGCGGGGAAACTGGCATACTCATCTTTTTTGTACGTACGCACCGTTTATACATGAGGCCCAGGGAGCACTGGTACAGGCGTTCCCCTGTGTGAGTTTGCTAGTGTACCTTCAGACAAGCGAATTGCCCAAAGCTCTTCTCACACTGGGAGCATTGGTATGGCCATTCCACAGTATGGGTTCGCTGGTATGTGACCAGGTGTGACAGGCGGAATAAACTCTTCTCACACTGGGAGCATTGGTATGGCCGTTCCACAGTATGGCAGGATTACCGAGTTAGCTGGATGGTACCTCATGGTATACCCCCAAGCTTTATTACTACTTTTATACTTTATATTTTTATTATTGTTTAATCTTTTTTTTTTGCTGTCACGAGCCTTCACTACCACATTATTTTGGTTAAATGTGCATTAATTCACAGCTATAAATAGCTCCCCAACGCGGCCTCATTTTCTAAATGAGAAACTTAATGTGAAAATAGGTTCTATAATAGGGCCGTCAGACGTGTCCATGTTAGCTGTTCTCTCTTCTCTCACTCGTACTCTAAATGTACTTCCTGTCAGTTTGCTTTTTGCACTCCAAACAACCAAGAAAAACATTCAAAAATAACGGCTTTTAAATCTGCCGCCCGCAGATTTGCTTTTAAAAAAAACAACAAATAGAGGTAACATTTTATCAGGTAACCCCACTTCAACAGATTTGGTACAGTCCAAATCTGGTACTCTTCCAATTGATTTGCATGGTTAAAATAAGCCATTAATGACCTTTCTACATGTAGAGGCTGGTGATACAGCACATGAATATTAACCATGTGATGTAAATACGTCTTATAAAGTTGTGTCGACTGCAAAAAGGCAAAATGTCACTGACATAGAAAAGTTTGCTGAGGATATTGCTAAAAACCGAAACCTGGTTGGAGGTATTGCCAGAAGCCCTTGCCTGGGTCATCTACGGTCTCTGAATGTCACTGGGATTTAGCAGCTAGCCCTCAATGGTTTGACATTGAATGCTTTTTTGTTTTCGTTTTGTTTTTTTATTCTTCTGCACCTGTTCCCAGCTGTCAGGCTACGAGCAGCTTGAAACAGGACAGGGGGGGATTATCCCACCACGGGCCGGCGCTCTTCAAAAAAAAATAAAAAAATCAAGGTCCCTGGGACCCTCCGAGGCACTGTGTGGGGCTGACCAAGGTAAGGTCCGTCCGATCGTGTGACCAGTCAGACTTTTTCTTTTTTGCATTAACATGTGGAAGCCAGCCAAATATCTGCTCGGAGCATTTGTGGCTTTTTGATTTTCTTCTTACATTGTGCTCCTTCTGTCCTGTTTATTGTGTAGCGACTCCTGGCTAACGTCTATTTTAAGCTCAGTTATAATATCATTCTAGAATCTAATCAGCCACATCACATCCATAACCCTGGTTTAGATCAGAAAGGCTATTGCAATGGAGGTATGATAAAGAGGTTAAATGTCTGCCGTGTTTTATGAAGATATGCGATTGGTTCTGCGTACCTTGGACATAGTTTATTCAGAAGGGCCCGTTTGTCGCAAAGGTAGCGGTTCTGAAATGAAGATCTTTTTAAAATCATTTTAATATATGTAAAGCAACTAACGCAAAATCGAGGGTCACTTCCTTTTACACGCTTGCATTGCAGCATACACCAAAAATGACGTCGTTTCAACCTGCAAATAAATGTACATGCTTTAAAGCACAGTTACAGATGCATTTTTAATATAAGCGGTATCTATATTAAGATAGTTTTAATAGGCAGGTTTAATTGTTTAACATATACTAACACATCACAACAAATCAATGTCCTGCTGAGTCAATGTAACATGGAAATGCCATTTAAAACATTATTCACATGTTTTGACATGAGGGAATATACGTCGCTGATGGTGCCATATCGCAGGCATGGATTTTACACAGTTGCGGCTTGCTGTGTGTCAGTACGCTACATTTGCTACTGTAATTACTCTTGACCTGACATAACAAACGGGAAACCGCCCGGCTGGAGTGAATTGTGAAACGGAGGGATGTAATGAAGGAAAGTGCTGTGTGCATTCAGACCGCATGTGTAAACGTGGATATAATGAAGGAAAGTGCTGTGTGCATTCAGACCGCATGTGTAAACGTGGCGTTAGTAGACCAGTGCCGCTGTCACGCCACAGTCCACCATCAGAACATTTTATTATATCGGTGATTGTAAAAAAAATGATTTAACACAACATAATGAGGAGAACAGGCCATTCAGCCCAACAATGCTCACCATTGTCCTACCACTGAAGGATACCTAGTGCTCACCGTTTACCTACAAGCCTGGTCTTGAATACCCCCTGCCTCTACTACATGACCTGGTAAGCTATTCCACACAGCGATTACTCTCTGTGCGAAGAAATACAGGTCAGAAGGAAGAATTCAGCACAGATTAAATTTCTGAATGCTTTGATGAAACTCTGGGGCCCTTTAAATGAAGCACCAAGACAAAATACAAAAAACAATCTAATCATTATACTGATTAGAGAAGCAGAATATGTAAAAAGGTTGATTTTAATACACTCGCACAAACCCTCTCCCTCTCTCCCTCCCTCCCTCAGGGCTGAGATGGATGAGAGCACATACGAGACATTTGAGGATGAACTTGGGACGCCACTACAAGAGCGACCCCCAGCCAAGCCACTTAGACAAATTCGCAGAACAGGTACCACATAAGTGCATTTAAAAAAGCAGGTACCACACATGTGCATTTATAAAAACAGACACCCTGTCACAGGGTGAGGGAGGCATTCCATTCTACAGTTATCCAGTGATTGAAATATGATCAGACCCCTTTTCTGTAACATGTTTTGAAAAAAATAAATAACACACACACACACACACACACGTACAGTTGCACACACATACACTCACATAAATGCACAAACACAGACACACACAGCTGCACACGCACAGTCCAGTACACGCATGCGCACGCACACACACACACACACACACACACACACACACACACAAACACACACACACACACACACACACACACACACACACTATCCGCTGCTAGGTCAGGCTAACTCTACAGTGTTTCTTTCCAGACATGCAAACCTCAAGGACAGTGAAGGAGGTGAGTGCTCGAGTGTGTGTGTGTGTGCTCGAGGGTGTGTGTGTGTGCTCGAGTGTGCTTAAGCAAGGTGCTTAACCTTGTTCCCTTAAGCAAGGTGCTTAACCTTGTTCCCTTAAGCAAGGTGCTTAACCTTGTTCCCGTAAGCAAGGTGCTTAACCTTGTTCCCGTAAGCAAGGTGCTTAACCTTGTTCCCGTAAGCAAGGTGCTTAACCTTGTTCCCGTAAGCAAGGTGCTTAACCTTGTTCCCGTAAGCAAGGTGCTTAACCTTGTTCCCTTAAGCAAGGTGCTTAACCTTGTTCCCTTAAGCAAGGTGCTTAACCTTGTTCCCTTAAGCAAGGTGCTTAACCTGAAAGCCGTTCCCATTCGCATAAATTTGTGCCAGTTTTTATTTCCCATTTGTGTGCACAATAATTGAAGTCGGTTGCCTTTATGCAAATAAATGCATAATTTAAAAATAATTATAACAATGCTTGATTTTTTTCAAATTATTTTTTTTACAAAGCTAACAGGATGTAAACAAAATAACCAGTTTGAATGCAGTAAATTTGCAGCTTTCTACCAGAAACGGAGCCATTAGCAACCATCGCCCGCTTTGGCTTTTCCAGGCACGTTAGCTGAATGGCCACTGAATTTGCACCGACTTGCCACTTTGGCTTTTGGACATATGAAATTAGTCCAGAAACCCTGAACTCCAGCCGTTATGAATCAGATTTAAAGAGGAAAGAGCAAACCTTAAAAATACAGGACCTCTCACCCTCTCGCCATTTCTCTGCCCCCTTCCACAGGAACCTCCAAGTCCCCAGAATGACCCGAAATCAGCCCAGAGGGAAATATCCAGGACCAGTCTGTTTTTCTCTCTTACATGTTCATACCTGTGCACCTCCTCAAACAGGAGATACATGATTTAAATCAGACCTGCATTAGATAATCATCACAGTCTAAACATACTCTTAAAGACAGAGTGCCACGGTATTTAGATCGATCCTCTTGGTTTTCTGTACATTGTGTTCATAATTGTACATAACTTCATAACTGTTACTACAGTCTGGGCACTTTCTATACCTGCTGAAAATTCCAGCTAAGACCAGTTGGTATTCTAAGCTGGTTTTAACTGGTCATAACTGGTCTGTGGCTGGTCAAAGCTAGTTAAGCTGGTAGAGTAACCTGGTGGCCAAACTGTTGACTAGCTGACTATAGGACCATTTTAGGTTGGTTTAAACTGGAATTTTCAGCAGGAATCGTTGGGTTCCTGCAGCCTTGGCCGTGGAGAGCTACAGGGAGTTCTGACTTTCACTGTGAACTCAGTGCTTCGTTAATCATTTATTAAGCACCTGATTACACAGGTGACTCCCCTCACCTGGGAGGTATACTACGAAGCAGAATTACTGAGTTAGCTGGATAACTGCAATGAGTAAAACCTGGAAGTTATTTTTACTTCAGTCCATGATCCACATTTGGAGGGTTCCAGGTTTTTAGTGCAGTTATCCAGCTAACTCCGTAACCCTACTTCGTAGTATACCCCCTGGTTTCTGGGGACCTTATTGGTTTTGGATTATATGGTGAAAACAAAAAAACAGGAGACCCTCCGGCTGTCTGGGACCAGGAACACAGATCACTGCTGTAGTTTGAGTATCACATGACCATTTTCAACGTGGCACCTCCATACCTTGCACCCACAAACACCTCGAGCCTGTTCTGTACTTTGCGATTTCCGTCCACATCTCTCTCTAACCTCCTGTCCGTTCCGCAGTGTCGATACGTCGGGCTCTGTCCATGCAGAACCTCAGTCAGATGGAGAGTCCATGGGAAGGGATTACTCTCAACCGCTGTCTGTTTGTGGCCATCACCATTTTACTCATCAGCTCCGGATTCCAAAGATTACATGGTGAGGGTCTGAAAACCGACCTTCTGAGCGCACACAGAACAGGGAGGTTAGGGTTATGGCTAGGGGGCACACTACGAAACAGGATTACAGAGTTAGCTGGATAACTGCACTGAGTAAAACTCAAACCCATACCTGCACTAAAACTCCCAAATCTGGACTGATGTAAAAAGAGCTGTTCTGGGTTTTACTCAGTACAGCTAACACACTAATCCTGCTTCGTGAAATACCCCCCTGGGCTCACAAACTCCAGTCCGGGAGGGCCGCAGTGCAGGAGGGCTGCAGCTACTATAAGCAGTCACACACAAACAAGTTACATACATGTATTAGACATTAAATTTAATAATAGGGTTATAGGGAAATGATTTTTAAATGAAAAGGGAAAACATATTAAGGTAAAAGGGGGTGTCTTACGTGACTGTCCCGCTCCGGCTTGCCCTACAGAGGCTCTGAAGGCCTTGAGGGCCGAGGAAGACGAAGAGAGGGTGGACGAAGGTGGAGAGAGGGTGGAGGACGGCCTCTCTCTGAGACACGGTGGTCTGAAGCAGGACAGGACCCCTCCGCAGGTTAATCCTACGTTCTGTTCCTTCATATCATCAGGCAGTTATTACAGATTATTAAAGAACAGTTCAGTTTCATTTGTTCCGAGGGCCCATTGCAGTTAGAATCTGAGGGAGCTAAAACGGAAGTGCATAAAGAACAGGCCACTATGCAGATAAAATTATTTATGATCATCATCATCATCATTATCTGTATTATTAAGTGACAATCACTTGGCAGACACTCTTATCCAGAGACACTAATATTAATAATAAGAATTATTAATATATAATTACTAATAATATTTTCCTTCTTTTACACTCCAGCCTGAGGGGTCTCTGTGGGACAGCTTGTTCTGGTGGGTGCTGGAGGACGAGGAAGAAGAGGATGAGGAAGAGCAAAGCACGGTTGAAAAGACGAGGAAGACAGAGACGGGGACGAAGGGTGTGCCTGGGAGGTCCAAACACCCCGAGACGCCCGGGAGCGCGGGGAGGAAGAGAGAAAAACGAAAGGAGAAGCAGGGGAGAGGGCGAGAGCAGGAGGAAGATGAAGAGGGAATGATGAGGAAGAGGGGGAGAGAGAAAAGAGAGGCGGTAAAGTAGAGGGAGGAGGAAGAGGCGAGACTCAGGAAGCAGCAGAAAGACAAGGGGTCAGAGATCATGGAGCCCACTGAGAACAGAGGGAGGGGTCACCGTGACGACACGTTTAAGAGGAGGGATTAGAGATTAACATTCAACTGCAATCAACACAAGTTATCTGCAAACATTCACTAAGTAGCACACATGCATAGACACCTTCAAGAATGAGAAACCATGGTTACTGATGAATCTGATTGAGTTAGTCTGTCCGTCTCTGCTTTCATTACAATTTCATTACAATTGAACTATGAGGTTCAATATCTAATGATTAAAAATGCATCGACTCAAATAAGAGTTGTACTGAAACGGATAGGCTTTAGGAACTCGTATAGAACATCAGAGGCATAGAAATACACGTTCTTGTTTGTGGTAAGTTTCAATAGGAAAATAACATTAACAGATGCCATAAACACTGACGCATAAACCGATCATGAAAAGTTTAAGTGTATGAAAAGATTCCAAATAACATTTTCCCAGAGGGGAGAAGTTTATTAGATAAAGTAATGGTGTCTTAAGAAGCTGGTGTGCTGCACTTTTGCCTGTTATCTTTATGTCATTTTAAAAACCCATCAATAGAAATGCAGCTTTAAACATCTGGATCAAGAAATATCCAGTTGTCAGTGCAAAACAAAATCTCTGTGTGTTACGTTTCAGGCAGTCCTCATGAAAGCAATTCTCTTCATCTCCACAGCGTGTGCTTTGGTAAAGTTCTGGGATTTGAGAGCTTGCAGTGGAAAAATGCACCTTACCTGTATGTGTACATTTGTGAAAACGTATTGTCTGTATAGGACGACTAACCCTTTCAACTTCCTTTTGCTCTGATTCCAAACCGTGTTTCCAATGACAAAATAAAAGTCCTTTCAATTTATAAATACAGCATGTGAGCTTGTCTACTTGACTACTAGCAGCATAACATACCATACCAACAAACATCTTAATGTACTGAGTAAAGGACATACATGTCAACTGAAAGACAAGAACAGAGGGTGGAAAACACTCGACTCTTATTTTGGTATTTGTATTTATTTATAAAAAGAATCCTGAGGTGACCAGGTGTGTACAGGTGTGTACAGGTGGGGTGAATGCATAAGCTAGTGGGACACTGAGAAAGCAGGGGGGCCAAAACTACAGAAAGGGAACCGCCGCACCAGCGCCACCAGGGGGGAAATCCTCAGCTCTACAGCCGATAACTCATCCACTTCCAAAAAAAATAAAAATAAAACACAAAAACTGCTTTTCACAAACAAGTACAAATCCTTTTTGAAATTCAGGGGGCTTCAGTTTAAAAAAAAAAAAAAAAAACATTTATTTGGGAAATATATATATTTTTTAAAGGGCTTCCACAGTTGAATTTTTAAACATGGCGGACAGCACGACTGGGATCCCAAGGCTAAAAAGAGGAGGGAATGTATCGTGTTGTTGTGGTGGGTTAATTGTTTGGCGGGGGTGGGGGCATGCCTCCGGGCCCTTCCGTGGGCAAGGGGGGCCTCATCATCGGGGGCATGGGGCCAGGGGGGGGCATGCCTGGGGCAGGGGGCATCTGAGGGGGCATTTGGGGAGGACCAGGAGCGCCGGGGGGTAAGGGGGGCATGTGCATCCCGCCAGGGGGTGGGGGGGGCATGGGCTCGTTGGGAGGTCTGGGACCTATCCCGCTCATTAGGGGAGGGGGGCGCTTCACCCCAAGGGGGGGCATGGGGCCGCTGGGGACAGGAAGGGCTTTCTCCATCTTAAAGTGGAACTGCAGGAAGAACTGGGGGCGGGGAAGAAAAGAAACCAATCAGTGGACCTCATTTTAAAGTCCCGCCCATTTTCTACAGTCCTTTTGCAAAAAGCCATTACAAGGATCAACACGGTATTAATGGGAGAAAAAAAGGGTAACTGGGTATTAGAACAGAGCAGGGGGTGTTTCACAAAGCAGGGTTACTCAGTTAGCTGGATAAGTGCAATGAGTAAAACCCTTAACGCTCACAAAATCTGGAACATGGACTGAACTAAAAAGAGCTGTTCTGGGTTTTACTCAGTGCAGGTATTCAGCTAACCCAGTAATCCTGCTTCTCTTACTCAGTGCAGTTATCCAGCTAACCCAGTAATCCTGCTTCTCTTACTCAGTGCAGTTATCCAGCTAACCCAGTAATCCTGCTTCTCTTACTCAGTGCAGTTATCCAGCTAACCCAGTAATCCTGCTTCTCTTACTCAGTGCAGTTATCCAGCTAACCCAGTAATCCTGCTTCTCTTACTCAGTGCAGGTATTCAGCTAACCCAGTAATCCTGCTTCTCTTACTCAGTGCAGTTATCCAGCTAACTCAGTAATCCTGCTTCTCTTTCAGTGCAGCAGTATCCCAGCTAACTCAGTAATCCTGCTTCTCTTACTCAGTGCAGTTATCCAGCTAACCCAGTAATCCTGCTTCTCTTACTCAGTGCAGTTATCCAGCTAACCCAGTAATCCTGCTTCTCTTACTCAGTGCAGTTATCCAGCTAACTCAGTAATCCTGCTTTGTGAAATTGGATAATAACAGTAAAGCAGTTCTCTCCGTTATAATCAATATTACAAAGCAATAAAACATGAAGCCAATGTGAGAACAAAGGCAGCTTTCAAATGAGAAAAATACAGAAGTGAGCAAGACGAGCAGCTGTTACGATGGCAGGCGTGAGTATCTGATATGGAGAAACGAGCACAGCGAGAGCTCATAATGAATAAAGAGCGGTGTCTGCAGTGCGCTGTGCGTCTGCCCAGGTTCTTTACCTGTTTGGTCTCCTTATTCCAGTGCGTCCAGAAGCGACTCTCGCCTTTGTCAATCTCTCTGCTGGGAACCTACAGGCACATAGGATATAAACAAAGATAAGCCATCTGGGTGTGTACAAAGCACACAAAAAACACTCATTTACACAAAACTAAACTGTTAGTTAACACTGTACCGTCCTCCCCCTCCTCCTCATGCTTAATTAAGCTGACCCTTCAAATGGTGTAATATTTCAGCATGTACATGACCAGCTGGATTGCACCATCATATCACACAACACTCAACACCTGCACACGTTACATGTTCAATTAGCAATCTATGGTGGAAAAGTGCTAAAGTTAACTTCAGTCATCAAAGAGGGAAAGAAGAAATAAAGTGTTTGAGACAGGCAGGCAGACAGACAGGCAGGCAGACAGGCAGGCAGGCAGGCAGACAGACAGACAGGCAGGCAGACGCACACGCACCTTAAAGGCGATGGTTTCGTAGGGTTCGGCGGCGAGGAGCAGGTACTGCCAGCGGCGGTCAGGAGGCTCGATGCGCTGCTCGTACGCAGACATGAAGCGATGTCGCGGCCCTATTCCTTCTGCAATCTCTGGGTAATCGATCTGAAAGGAGAGAGGGCTTTAAGCCGCAACGAAACACACGCACGCACGCACAGGGGACTGCAACTCAAAGCCTGACAGTAACAGGTATGATTTCCAGGTAAAACACTGCTGTAAAACTGCCAGCTACATCCCTTGAATTGCTTCAATAAATATCAGGATTTATGAATGAATGGACAGAGTAAAATATTCAGAACACTATTTAGCCTAATCAAGTAGTAATAACACATTTTAAATGATAAATTACAATGTAATCTATAGTTCAGTAGTTCCCCTGTCTATACTGGTTTTCGTTCTAACCACAATTGTAACCCCAGTTTGGTAGATAATGGAAGAATTCAAAAACATACCAAATGATAACGAGTCAAGCCTGCATTGTGATAATCAGTTTAAGGGTAAAACATGAAAGAACTTACACACATGTGGTCAACAACCCGATTACGAGCCTATTGATTTACCAGTCTCATCAGTTTCTTTTCATTATTATTATTATTTTATTTTATTTCCATGGCATGCATAACTATTTCTGAAAATGTGTCTTAAATAATCCCTCTAAATATGAAAACCATCTGATAATAAAAATGGACAGCTTGTTAAAATTCTGGGATTGCAATTGTGGTTGGAACAAAAAGCAGCATACACAGGGGGGCCCCAGCACCAAGATAGGGAACCACTGCTATAAGTACTTATTTCATTCAGTATTATTAATTAATTATATTTCATGCCGTTTAATGATACCAATTCTACCCGCTTTTTGAGAATTGGGCTTTGCGTTTGACTTTACCTGGAAGAGCAGGCTCTGTTGACCCGTCTCAGGATCTCTCTGTTTTGTCACTACGGAAAAGAACACACAACTTTTTACCCAAAGCTTTTGTGAAAATGAGCAGAAACTTTTTGTGGGTTCTGGGGCTGAAGCCTTCACCAGCCGAAACAAGTGAATATGCTTATGAATGTTGGTTGGATTGCGAGCTTAAAAACCTGAAATCAATTGACGGGGCGTTTGTAGTACCTTTGTATCCAGGGCGACCGATTTTCACAAACTTCTTCACCTCAACCTTCACCTTCTCTGGGGCAGGCTGAGCGGGGGCTTCCTTGGCTTCTTTGGCAGCTCTCCTTGCCCTGAGGTCAGCATATACACACAGAGCCAATCAGAGACGGAGACACTCACACAGGGCCTATTACAGTGGCCGTATGCAAGTATCAAACAGCCAATCAGACTGACTGTCATAGAAGTCTTACTACAATGCATGTAGGCCAGTTAGTATGCATGTGCAGGCAGCCACTGCAAATGTTAACCTTGGTACAATGCAAAATAACAACCCCAACCCAATAACACTAATTATTCCCTAATAATGACACAGAAGTCAATTCGCAAAATCAAGAAAATACTGCCTTCATAGTCTACACCACAGGATGAAATGTCGTCCCTGAAGGCAACATCACTCATAAAACGGCACTAAAGGAGTGGTCTCACTCACAGAAATGTTAAATCTGCGTCCCTACATCTGAGAATCCTGCTTGTACTATTCATCTAAATATTGTGCACTGTCAGTCTTTGCTCCAAAAAAAATATAAATACCACCGAGATTACTTACAAATTAGTCTGATGCTTCTTTCCTTGTGTGTGAGCCAAATAGCTGCCCTGAAAAACAATTGGGGGGAATCAAATAGTGTTAACATCCAACTAAGCGTTGTTATTAATTAAATGATTGTACGCTAAAAAGTATTTGCAGCAGATGCGCGAGAGCTTTAATACCTCATTATTGTGGAGGGTGAGGCACAGTTTACACTCATAGGACCCCAAATGATTCTTCATAAAATATGGGTCCTTGTTGATATCTATGGTTTCCAAGGCAAGCTGCCGCAGCCGCTCTCGCCGGTCCCGGTTGCTCTCCGAGGAGGAGGCGACCCCGCCGCTCCCGGTCTTCCCCCCGGCCCGGTGTTGGAAATCCATGGTTGCTGACGGTGAGGTCCGCTGTCAAGAGCGCCTCAAACCGTTGCTGGAGAACTCAAAGTGTCGTGTAAAACTGCGGAAGACCAAGGATTAAGATCAAGGAGGTTATCGAGTGAACTATCCGGATAAATTTATTTAGCACGAAACTCCGTTCAAAAAATGTTACAAGGCTGCAACTGACACAAAAAGTTAGCTATAAAACAAGTTAATAAATAAGTTAAAAGCATCATTGCATAACCGTCAATAGAAAAATGTTACATTTATTTGAAAGTGCATAATAACTAGTTAATGGATTTTCATTGGACTTGGCTAGCTAACGTTAGCCAATTCAATTCGCTAACAAACGTTAGCTAGCTGCCCATCTTGTGTTCTACATTATTTTAATTAAATTAAACAAACTAGGTGGTCCCATCATACACAGCAAAGAGAAACTCAGAAGCACAACACATTGAAGATCGTACAATTTAAACATATGAAATGACAATTATAATCTTACCAAAGAACTCAACGACAACGCAACGCCGACTTCACGCTTTGAAACAAAACCATTTGCGCATGCGCGGTTTCGCACATCCTGTAGGCGCTTCAAAACTTTATTGACACTTTGTCTCTTAACACGGTGAGCGAGGCTCTGAGTTCACCACCAGCGCTTCACAAACATGTTGATCGCACAGACAGATATAAGGATATTGTTTCTATGCGCGCAGGTGTTGCAGTGTTTATTCTTCTTCTTCTTCTTTTTGGTTTTTATGGCGGTTGGCAAACAACTGAAAGGTGCATTACCGCCACCCACTGGTCTGGAGTGTGGACGAGATCCCCACCCCCTAACCCCTCACATTCCACTCCTCAGATCCTATGGAGCAATTTTGTCACCATCATGAATTCCAGCAATATATCCCAGCTGTGATCCCCTGAGCGTTTAGCCAACACCCCACCAATACTACCCACTCCAACCCCACCTAAAGCCCTCTGCAGTACCTCTCTCTCCCCAACATACTTCCTGCACAACAATAACACATGCTCCACCGTTTCCTCCTCTCCACAGTAATCACACCGCCCAGTTGCATGTTTCCCCACCAGAAAAAGTGAATGATTTAACCCCGCGTGCCCACACCTCAGCCTCGTGATGACCCTCTCCTGTGTCCTACTCCGACCCCCATACACTACTGTCCCAACCACTGGTGTGTATTTGTACAGACCCCGGCCCCTCCGTTCTGCATTCCATGCTGCTTGCCACCTCCTCTTCACCTGCTGCTTTATAATGGCCTTTGCTTCCTTTTTCCCCAGTTTGACCTCCACCCTGCTACTGCTCCTCAGTGCCCTTTTCGCCGCCCTGTCAGCCCTCTCATTCCCCTCCAACCCCACATGTGCAGGGACCCACACAAACTGCACCACCAACCTCATCTGCTGTATCCTGTATATTGACTGGAGGATCTCGTACAGTAAATCCTCTCTGCTCTCAGATTTCCCCGACTTCAAGCTATCCAGCGCTGCACAGGAGTCCGACGCAATCACCACCCGCTCAGGCCGCACCTCCTCCACCCACTGTAAAGCCATCACCACGGCCACCATTTCACAGGCAAACACTGATATGTCATCCGTGAGCCTCCTCCCCTCCTCGATGTCAAACTCTGGGATCACCATCGCCGCTGCCGTCCTACCAGTCTCAGGATCTTTCGATCCATTAATCAACACCCCCTCTCTCCACATCAGATCATAGGCCTTTTCCACATCAAAAAACACAGAGATCACTACCTCCTTATTCACCTGTGCTTTCCTCACCTCCGACTCCAGGCTTAGCACCGAGTCCATCGTCCCCCGCCCTTTCCTGAACCCACTCTGGTAGTTCGCCCTGAGCCCCCTCACCTCCAAAAAATATGTCAGCCTGTCAGTGACCATACGCTCCATAACCTTGCACAGATGTGAGGTCAGCGCAATGGGCCTATAATTAGTTGGATCTGAAGGATCTTTGCCTGGCTTCCTAATAGGAATAATAAGGGAAGTAAGTCCTGACTTCCCCATTGCCCTCCTCATCTCCGCCAACGTAAAGGGCGCATTAATAGCCCCTCCCTGCTCACCCACTTCTTCCAGCAGCTCACCAAATTCCTCCCTTGTCCCCTGAATACCCCTCACCCCCTCCTCCGACAGCCCATGACTACCTACCTCACCCAGGACCTTGGCTAGCAGATCTGCCTTCGCACCATCCTCATTCGCCAGAACCCCACCCTGTTCCAATACAGGGTACCTCCACTCCTTCCGCACCCCCCTCATTTTCTGTATCATACCCCACACCTCCCCAATCGGAGTTGTCCTACCTATGGTTCCACAAAATGTCCTCCAATACACCCTCTTCGCTACTTTAATTGTCTGCCGCACCACAGCTTGCTTTCTCTTATATTGTAATAGCAGTTGGAACGTGTGCGCCGACCGCAATGCCTTAAACGCCCTGTTTCGAGCCTTGATTGCCTTGCTGCACTCTGCAGACCACCATGGAACCAACTTCCGCCGTCTCACACCTGCTGTCTTCCGTATGGTCTGCTCTGCCACCCTTATAATAGCATCCGTCACTTGCTCATTTATTAGTCCTACTTCCTGCTCCATACCTACCTCCCTAAGCCTAGCCTCACTAAACTCCCTAAACACATTCCACTCCACCTTCCCAAAGTTCCATCTGGCCAAAGGCACTTCCTCCCCTACCTCACCTTCACTTCCCACTGTACACCTGATCGGAAAATGATCACTCCCCACCGTTGACTCATCTAAAACTTCCCATTGACAGGAACCTGCTAAGGCCTGTGAAGCTAGCGTTAAATCCAACCTGGACACCTTACCTGTCCCATAATCGATCCTAGTACCAGTCCCATCATTCAGACACACCAAACCCACAGAGTCCATTAGCTCCTCCACAACCACCCCATTCCCATCTGTCCTCTCCCCCCCCAAAGCACCCCATGTGCATTAAAGTCCCCACACCAAAGCACCCTCCTACCCCCCAAGCCCTTTACTGCCTCTAACGAACCCAGCTCCAGCCTCCTACACGGGTTATAGAAATTTACTACGCACACGCTCCCTCCCCCTATCCACACCTCAACCACAACATATTCTAAACCCACCCCGATTTCAACAACTCTATAGGAGACCCCCTGTTTAATAAATGTAGCACACCCACCCCCATTGCCTCCTCCTTCCCTATCCCGTCGTACACACACATACCCCTGAATCACAAAATCCAACTCCGGTTTTAGCCAGGTCTCCACCACACATATAACCCCAGGCGGGCTCTCCAACCCCTGAATAAACCCCTTAAATTCCTGGCCATTGGCCAGCAGACTCCTGGCATTCCATTGGAGTACTATCATTACTAATACTATTTCCCTGAACATGAATCCTTGTCCCCCTGCTCTTGTCTTCTAAGCTCATCATGCACACCCCCGTGACCCCTTGGATACCCAGATACCTTGCAGCACTCCTCACTATCATCTCTATTCTTTCTGACCTCCGCTTCGTCTGGAATGCACAGTTAATGATATCCGCCATAAAATACACAAACTTATCCTTGGTCACTAGCAGGACCTGTTCCTCAACCATCTTGCTCCTGACCAGCCCCGCTGCCTGCTCCATAACCTGCTCCCTAGCCTGCTCCATATCCCGCTCCCTGGCCTGCTCCCTAGCCCGCTCCCCGGCCCGCTCCCTACCCCGCTCCCTGTCCTGCTCTCTAGCCCGCTCCCTCTCATGAGGCACCACCCCCCTATCCTCCACTTCCCCAGACCTCTCCTGCTGAACTACCTTGACCGCCTCTGCATATGAAATATCCCTGTTCACCTTCACCTTCTGCACCTCCTCCGCCTTCTTCCTCACTACACACCCACTATAAGCCACACTATGGGCCCCCCCACAATTAACACACTTCACCTCCGCCCCCTCCTCACAGTTCTTATACTCATGATCCCCACCACACCTCCCGCATCTCTGTTTACCCTTGCACCCCGCCGCAATATGCCCGTACCTCTGACACTTATAACACCTCAACGGAGGCGGCACATACGCTCTCACATTAAAGCTCATGTAGCCCACCCTCACCCTCTCTGGCAGCACCCTCCCCTCAAATTCCAGCATCACTAACAAGCTATCCACCTTCTTACCTTCCCTCCTAGCTTGCAACCTTTTAATGCTTACCACCTTGCCCCCCGTAACCCTCTCCTTCACTTCCTCCAGATCTTCCTCCAACGGAATACCATATATAACCCCTCTCAATACCGACTCCTCACCAACCTTCTTAGCTAACCCCACCACTTTGTTACACACACTCGTCAGATTCATCGCCTTCTCCCTCTGCCTCTCATCCTTGCATTGGACCAACAATGCACCATCACCCAGAACCCTCGCCAACACTATTTCCCCTAGCTTCTCATGCAGTACACTAGACAAAGCCACCGGACTCACCTTCCTTATATCCTGGCCATCTTTAAACCGTAAAATCACCTTAAATCTCTCCCTGATTTCACCCCCCCGCCGTGCCACCTTACCTCCCCGCCTCTCCCCCTCACTCCCCCCACTGCTCCCACTCCGAATCCTCCGCTTCTTAGCCGCTAATTCTGATCCCCGTCCCTTCCGGGCCGGCAACCACTCGCCCTGCTCGTGCTCCATACCGTCCTCCTCACTCTCCCCCCCACTACTCCCCGTCATCTCGCCCAGTCACAGACCAGCTTATGCCACCGCCGAGAGCCAAAACAACTCTACCAAACACACTTGCACTGGCTCCGGAATATAACTTCGGCGCCAGTGCGCTATAGTTTTTCCTATTTTTTATTTTTGTTTCTACACTGCTAACCCTGGCCGGAAAACCCAAGCCAGGATACGCAAGTGCTTCTCTAATTTTTTATTTCAAACAAAACAAAAGAAACAACACAAACAAACTGCAAAGAAATAATTCTCAAAAACGAAACCAAAAAACAAAACAAAAAAAACAAACAAACGCTCGATAACCACCGTCGCACAGTCGCACTCTGTGACGTCGTCAACCATCGCAGTGTTTATTCCTGAGCGTAACACAGCTATAAAGAAGAGGGTATCGGATAATTTGGCTGTATATACTGTTGAACTGTTGGCAATAATTATCGTTTTTTTACCTGCCGCAAACTCCAGTCCAGTTGGTGGCAGTAATGCGCCAATAAACGATCATACACGCCCACTGCACAACAGAAGAAGAATTCGATCTACATAATCGTAAATGACAGACGTTGTTTTGGTTAAAATATTGCAGGTGTTCGCTTGTTTATTTCCACGATAGTATCACTCGTGGGAAGAATGAGGTTTTCTGGATTATAAAGGGGGTGGGTAGCTGGCGTATTCTCTGGCCCACATTTCAGAATGAGTACCCGCACAAACTTTAGGAGCCACGGTTGACATATTTTCAATAGACTTGCTCCTCGTAGTTGATGGAGCCCCTCCAATACTGACAATGTAATGCAACCTGAACACAACGGTTTAATCTATGAATCGGAAACTGATTCAGCAACACAACTCGCAAAATTATCGATGGTTTTTACCCCCCTAAGATGGCGGCCATACAAACTTCCGTCCCCTTCTTCTTCTTCTTCTTCTTCATTTGGATTTCCGGCAGACTCGACACCTTCCGGTGTATTGCTGCAACTTCCGTCCCCAATTCCTCGCTGTGTTTTAAGAGCGATATCGCTTTCTGTGGGAGTGCCTAGCGGCGGGGGGGTGTGGGGAAACTTCGACCCGGACGGGGCAAGCTTCCTTAGCTAACATATTTGAATACATATTCGAACACTTCCAGGCATACGTAACGAGATAGCATTAGCCATTGAGCGAAAGAATGTATAGAAATCGATAGTACTATTATAAATATACTTTTTTTTTTTTAAAGATCGTGAAATCCAATAGGACGATCCAGTTGAACGAATTACGTGCCTTGCAAGTTCGTACCTTTGTTGAATACTATAACTTAGCCATCAGTATTAACAGACACGGATATAGGCGCAGGGAATTTCACTTGGGAAGAAGGCACACAAACAGATTGCCATTCTTTTTGTTTAACGTATAACTTATTTAAATCGACTCGAGGCACACAAAGGGACTGAACTGACCAGTATGACAGTCGGATTGTAGTGCCAGGTGTTCGGGAATCGGGATGCGGTTTAACGAGAAGGAGTTGGTCTTTTTAAGTCGCCAGCCCTCCGAGAGAGCCGCAGAGCTAGGCATGAGAGGACCGAAGAAAGGCGACGGTAAGCATCCTTCAGTTTATTTGTCATCTGACTGGCACCCTGGCCATCGCTTTGCCCGGGCAGGCGGCTCGCCTGGTTTTCAAAGGCATAACGTAGATCTCTGCAAGCTAGCGGAAGTTTACTGCCTGTTTGTTTCAAACCAGTTCAGTGCCAATATGTTTGGCGATGTATAATGGAAAGTACCATGTTGCCTTTCTAATGACCGAGTATGATACGTGAAAGCAGACATCAAAACCACCGCTTAATATTCCGGGTGTCTCTTTCGCTCTAATATGATGAGTTCCTCTTTTCTTTTACCCATCAGTTGTTAAGAAGCGGCTGGTCAAGTTGGTGGTTAATTTCCTGTTCTATTTCCGCACTGATGAAGAGGAGGTAAGCGGCAGGGTGTTCGGTTGTGCTGACAGATAAAAAAATTGGCCTCGGTGGATGGAGGTATTATCCCGACGACGTTGCTAGCGAGTGAGTTAAGACATTCTGTCCTTTTCTCCTAGCCTATAGGGGCCTTGCTGTTGGAACAGTGTCGGGTTGAGAGAGAAGATGACCAAGCCTTTTCAATTGGTGAGTTCCACCACTGAATAAGCCCACCAATAACTACTTAACTGCGCCTTGTGGTCCTGCCTTTGCTCAAGCATGATTTTTAAAATGTTCTAAATCTTGGGTTTTCAACAGGGGGTCATTGGCCAGACTGACTATATATGTAGATTTGTGGAAATATTTAAAAATATAACCCTTTTTAACTTATGATGGGGGTCCTCTGGATGCCCTGGACCATAAAAGGTGTAAAACCCCATTGTAAGTAATATGGCAACTCGAGAGCTGTTTCTCAGGTTAGGGTGGTTACTCGGTCACACGTTCTGAATAAGTGTGCTTCTCTCTGTGTGTGTAACGCTGCGGGTCCACCGCTCACCAAACGTTTATGTGCTTGTAGCGTTTCTGGACGAGGCAGAGAGAAAGTACCTGTTTGAATGTGACTCACAGGAGCAGTGCTTGGAGTGGATAGACTGCATCGTCAAAGCCAGGTATGTTTCTGTCGCTACACTGACCGTTATCCTGACTTGGCCAGTCCATGGCTGAATCTCAAACTCAGCCCTCGAGGCCTGTGGACTTGCAGATTTGAACGGCTTATTTCCGAAGGCAGGTACGTCTGCATTCATGCGGACTTGCAAAAAGTGTGGCTAGGATACGTTAAGTCCGCATAAGAGCACTTGCCAATAAGGCTGGTTTCACAATGGGACAGCCCTAAGCAGCACTCAGACTTAAGAAGAACGCGCCTTGCGGACTCGAGTCCAGAGGATGGGATTCAGCCCACGTGTTTGGGTGGTCTCATGTCTGTCTCCCTCATGTTCCTGCTCCCTCATGTTCCTGCTCCCTCCTGCAGTTACGAGTTCATGAGGAAGAACCTCATCTTCTATCGCACCGAGATCCAGAGGCTGACGGGCAAGGTGAGTGTCTCCCCTCCGTTCCTTAACCTCTCCCCCCCTTCCTCTGACGGACTGAAATGAGCTGCTCGCAATAAATGTTTCATTTGCCATCTTGTCTCTCTCTCGCTCGTTGGCAGGACCCCTTAGAGCAGTATGGGATTTCAGACGAGACACGTTTCCAGGTCAACAGTGCCGTACAGCCCATTTCTAAAGAGACTTAACCACACTAAGGAAAAAGAAAAATGGCTCCCTGCTGGTGGAATATATTGACATAATCACCCTTAGCAATGTCAAATCTTGACATAAATTCTAGAGCTGTTCACTGTTCATATGGTATATGTGCACACCAAAAAAAGCCTACTGTACATTTTTTAAAAATGTGAAGTTTTTGTTAAATAGTGCTCCTGAAGTCATTTGGTAATACAGATTAATGATCACCTCATTTAATGACCTGATCAATCAGATGTTTAAGGACCTGGAATAATTCAATGTGATCAGTTTATTAAGACTAATCTGGCTTCATGAGTCCAATATTGAACTGAGACGTTTTGGCGCTTAATTCTTAGGCAACACAAACCTCAGCACCTTATTTCTTACATAAGAGCCCGTACAGATAATGAACTGTCAAGAGATGGTTGACTCGGATCAATAATCCATTAAAACTGCAATTGCATCAAATTCATAACGGTGAAAGTTGGAATATTTACAGAGGGTCCCCTTGGACAGATTGTGGAAACGCTGGTTGACTACATTGCTGTACATTACATAGATATTTTCTGTTTTTCATTCCATGTTGAAAAGTCGGGTGGTTTCATGGAGCAGGGGGTGCACAAGGGCCGATCCGTTTCAACTTCTGCTCTTAATTATTATATTTAATTGGCTCGATCATATCTTGATCTGGCATTTGTATTAAGCACCAGCTCCAGCCGCAGACTGTAAGTGTAGCCTAAAGATTTTAGTGTGCTTAAGTACAGGAGTGAACCAGTGTAGTTTATAGAGCTGCCAGAAAACTAAAACGAAAGTAATCGGTTGGAACAAAAACCAGCATGCAGACCGGCCCTCCAGGACCGGAGTTGTGCACCCGACGGAGGGTAACGCAGTACATGTCATTAATGTTCCATGCACCAGGGAAACGGTGTGAATTCAGTATGCTGGATTGCAGGTAAACGGTGTGTGAATTCAGCATGCTGGATTGCAGGTAAACGGTGTGTGAATTCAGTATGCTGGATTGCAGGTAAACGGTGTGTGAATTCAGTATGCTGGATTGCAGGTAAATGGTGTGAATTCAGTATGCTGGATTTGGCTTGGAATGGGTGCTCTGAATGAAACCACTTTGATACACTTTGCTCTACATTTCTCATCAGTCAAGATACATTTCAGACAGCATTTAGTTTGTACAATTTTACAGGGCATGTGATCTTTTTCACTTTTTTTATAGTCAGTCATCGTTCTTAAATGTGCGAGCCTTTGAAAACACCTGGGGGATGTTTCACAAAGCAGGATTATGTTAGCAGACTGATGACATTTGATGGGATGAGAGCCTGGGTTACTTCAAAATATCTACAAAAATTGGCTGGCTTAATTTATGATGTTATCTCCTTAATCACCCCCCAGGTAACCCTACTGTCTGACCATTGTTGAATCCAAATCGGTGTTTAATGTGTGAAATCATTCCACTGACCTTCTGTGGTCTCTGTGTTAAATAACTCTTAGGACTACCTGAATGTCTTTGTGCAGATAAATAAATGTAATGAAACGTTTCTTCCCCCAGTAAGATCTACTACCACGGGTGAATACCATTATATACTTATTTAGAATTGTGTGAATGTTTAGGTAAAAAAATTTTTTTTAGGAGAAGTCAAATCTTGCACACACTGCATCACTCATCATTGCAAATCTGACAGGGATCAGAATTTGAAACGTTTGATTCTGTTGACCAGCCTTGTATTTAATGCAATAAACCTCATTATTATCATTGTAATAGTTAAACTGAAATGTCCTTCAGCAAATGGCAGCAACTGCATTTATGTGGGAATGTTCATGTCAGATGCCTGTCCTCTTCGACGCAATCAAGTTTCACTGTGGAGAAATTTAGCGACACACGTCCCACGTCATGAGGACTGTCACTCAACATGACACCAGTGCAGAATCCTGCTCAGTGCAATTTTTAAAACCACTTTAATAAATCCCTGTAATAGCTGTTCAATCTGCTGTACAAAAAAAACTGTTATATTTACAATGTGACAATGCTGAAAATCAAATATGTCTGTCTTCTGTTTTTATTTTTTATTAAAGTGTTTTAAAGGGGAACTGCTTTTTATTTGGGGGGGAGCAGACGGTACAAAACTAAAAAGGCCAGCAGAGGTACTGTGGTTATACATTTTAACATGAACTGCTGTGTCGCAGTCTAGAAAAATCAGAAACCAAAATAATTACGAGGAAACATTTTATTAGCAATTGCATGAAAGGCTGGAAAAACCCAGAAGCATCATAAATCATCATAAATCATTTAGTTTGCGTTGCCAGAGAGGAGCACCGGTGTAGAAACAGTACTTTTTCTTTCTTTTTTTCCATAGCCACCCAAGGTGTTTTAAAAAGTAGGCCAGGGGTACTGAAATCTGGCCCTCAAGGTCAGCCGTACTGCCGGCTTTCTCTTCCGCCTGATAATCTACAGTCCAATAACGTCACTGATTGGCCAGAGATTAACTCCCCTGGTGCATCTGATAAGGGGATAAATAAAAACCAGCAGCTCTACTGGCCCCCGAGGGCCACACTTGAGTACCCCTGAAGTAAACCTTCTCTGTCATTATTACAGATATAAAATTAAATATATATTACAAAAACATGCATTGTCCAGTGTGTACATTTTCACACAAAACGAGCAAATTACAGCATGTCTAACCTAGTGACGGGGTACCCCTGTGTACCACTAGGAGTGGGGGGGGGGGTTCTATTGGTCAGTTGGAAGAGAATAGAATGATTAATGTAGAGGGGCCTCAGAAGAAGGCATTCACACACACATGGTAAACTGGGATCTCAAAAACAGTAATCTTCACAGTACACACTAAAAGTGGTTAATGGTTGGTGTGTGTGTGTGTTTATGGAAGGGAAAAGTCAAATGTCTTCACAAGACAAATGCAGTAATAATTGTGCAATAGTGAGCCTCTATTTCACAATTATGGTCAGTAAGAGGAAGCTCATTCCGGAAGCACCATTGTTAACCTGCAAGCGAATGTCCTCTGTAGCTCAGCCGTTGCCATGGAGAGCACTGTCCTCCCGTCTCAAACACACACACACTACTTCCAGTCAGAAGTGAACTGCGTACAAGCAAGTAGAAGATCAATAAACCCAGAAACTGCAGATTAATTTATTTCAACTTTATGAACCCCCCCCCCTCTCAAACATGAGATTAACGTGAAATAAGGCAGAGAAATTTTACGCATAACTGCCTTTTTCCCCCGTTTAAAGTGTAGGGAAGCACCTTGCCTTTTAAGGACATGGGAATTTACCTGGATATTCTTATAGGTATTCAAAAAAAAACAGCAACTGCAAATATCAAACAGAGTAAATCTTTACAGTCATAACAAAGAATATCATTACAAAGGGCCTTCCAGTGTTTCTAGGAAAGGACTATTCAAGCTTCAATAAGCCCTGCTTCTCTTTGAGAACATAAAATCTAAACACCTACGCACACACACACACACACACGTATATATACATGTCTAGTGTCTCAAACAGAAATTAGAATCACTCGTAAATTGAGCATTTACTGGGCAAGACTGGGCACATTCTCTGTACCCCCACAATGCATTGCTGTACTTCTCTGTTGCAGAGCAAATGTATTCCTTTCAATTCACGGCCGACAAAGAGAGACGGAAAAGTGCACACAGTGCTTATGACATCATCCCAGGTGTGTTAAATAACCACCACATCCCAGCCCGCGGTGGCAATCTGATAAAGGCGCCAAAGGTTGAGGTGTTAGGGTGGGGCGGGGGTCAGCAGTCTTAAAAGTTTAGGGAGCCCCTGATCAAGAGCACCGTGGCTCCCAGTCTCTTCAACCTAAAGGTTGCAGGTTCGATTCCCAGAGAGGACAATGCCGATGTACCCTTGGACTATGGTACTAAACCTGAATTATTTCAGTAAATATCCAGCTGTATAAATGGATATGTTTTTTTAAAAACAGCAAAAGTTGTGTGAAGTCTCTCTGAATAAGAGTGTCCACTACATGCCTGTAATGTAGTAAGGTTTGTGCAGTGCGTTAAGCACCATTACAGCAAGAGAGCGCTGCGATAGAGGACGCCGCTTCTGCAGTCATGAGCATACAGGCCAGTGTGGTACAACAGCTGGGCAACATTACATTTTTGGATGAGTTTCAAGTACAAGGGAAACCAAAATAAAAGATGTGATTTTCGTAACAAAGGAGTTTTTTTTTGTTTTTAGGCTTTGCACGCAAGCCCTGTATTTTATCCAAGCTGCAACAATGTGAAGACTGGTAAATAAATAAAGAAATATAGGCCTAATTAGCAGTGCCTGCTTTTGCAGATGGCTGACAGGAATGCTTGTATACATACAACACTGGGTGTTACAAATAAATATATAATAACAACTATAACAAATGAAGAGAAAGGCCAATCACAATCATTCTTAACCCTTTGAAGAGTAGCTTTTTTGGAATGTTTTCTTCTTCTTCAAAATTTAAAGTCAATGTTCTAGAACTCCATTGCTTTCAGTTACCAGTAGTGGTTGTTACATCAGCATTAGAATGTTCAGGTAAGAACATTCTAATCACATATTTTAGATCCCACACGTCATAAAGGGTTAAAGGATCAGTTAATGCTGTGCGAAACGTCTCAAAGGTCCAGGGATCAATAACCGCACACGTTCTCACTGCTACACCAGTGACATTAGACACAGTCTAGACATTTACAAACCACAGCATCTGATACTGTGTAGTAATCACAAACCTTTATACCACTTTGTACAAATCGCACTATACCACTATCACTCTATAGCACTCTGTAGCAAGGTCACCTATACCACTAACACTCTATGTAACCGTTTACCAATATCACTATACCACTCCCTACCAGCGCCACCTGTACCACGACCACTTTATACAACTCAATACCAATATAGCTACACCACTACCACTCTATTACCAATACCACTATACCACTACTACACTATACCAATACCACTCTATACAACCCTCTATCAAAACAGCCTATACAACTCTCCTGTTACACTAACGTTTCAGAAGTCAGATACATACCCAATAAGCACACAGAATATATATTGTTTGCGGAGGTTTATGGAGTAACGGTTGAGAGCCATATGGTTAATGTAATATATATTGTGTGTGGAGGTATATATATGGTTCATGTATTTGGGGAAACTCACTGGCCGAGTGCATATCCTGGAGTTCTGAGACCTACTCTCCTCTCTGCTCTTTTGTGGCCAAATTATATCAATGAGAGATTCTAGAAAAGCACAAAATATAAAAACCATGGGTCTTTACCTGAGTTCAGAACACCAGATAGCCTATATGATGAACTTACTATGTAAAAGGTCATTTTTTTGTTGTATCCAACACAAATTTTGAGTCCACAAGGTCTACAAAAGGAAATGCACTGTAAAATATATATATATAAATATATATAAAATATAGGCCTAAAACTGGACTCAGGAAATTTCATGTGTATAATTTAGATCTCAGCACCATATTGACTTTGAGGGCCGTAAGAAAATAAACAGAATTCATGTAAACAAATAAATTAATTTTGACCACATCCCACACCCTTATGTAAAGTGACATCTCCAGAGAGAAGGCTCTGTAAAACTAGTGTCCCGTCTGTTAAAGCCACCATCTCCAAGCGCAACGGCTGAGAGCAAACTGTAACCGAGCCCAATCTGCTGCGTGGATCCGGCCCTCAGTCTCGGTCTGCTTCCCCCTCTGGGGCTGTGCCAAAGGAACCGCTTTGAATTCGGACAGACAGGGAGCCCAGTCTTGCCTGAACACATCTGTGTGTGAGTCTGACCACCTTCCACCTGTCTGTGATTGCACAAGAGGGAGGAGAAACGCCGGCCGGTCCTTTTCACGCAACGTCCGTCCATTATTGGGGAGGTCAAACCGCTCTTTGTGGTTGAGTTTTAAAGTGCCTGAAATAGACTTTAGATGAAATGGCGCGAGCGTCTAGCCTGTGTTTTAAACCAGCGGTTTTCCTGTACAGAAACTTCACAGATTAACAGCATGTATAAAGCACAGCAACGTCTGCATCGTCACGGAACATAAATAACGCCAGCTGCTATTATTAGTTATTTATGAAATAAAAGACACTGGCGACTTTAACGCCTGGAATCTGTGACGGACGGGTGACCCGCGCGGGAAGGACAGCACGCAGCCGCGAGGCGCAGACGAGCACAGAGAAACCGCTCTTTCTTCATCCCAACACAACGCCGTAACACACACACACACACACACACACACACACACACACACACACACACACACACACACACACACACACACACACACACACACCGTTTGTGGAGCTCAAAGTGCCTTCAATTTGCATTAAAAAAGACTCGAGCAACGCAAACTTTGCATGGATATATACACTTGGCATATTTTGGTAGAAAGTAGTTTTGGAAAAACCGTGCACAACAAGGTCTGTGGATGTTCGTGAGTAACCGTGTCATCATATTTATTTGGAAAGAGATGTTGCTCTTTGAGTTTTTAGAATGTGAATGTTTGGCGCTTTGAGCGCTGCAAACATCGGGCCTGTTGAGGTCCGTTGTATCAGGGCGAGCTGCAGCGGATATCTAGAAAACTTGCGAAATCTCAGCGAAACTGTCTGTACGGACAGATGGCACTCCAGGTAAATGGAAAGGTATCCTAATTGAATTTTTGGGTGAACTGCGCCTTTAAGTTCCTCCTGGGGAAATCTAATCAGATAAATGATGCTGCAACACTCACGGAAAATTAATCATTAATCACCAACTACTGTAAATCCCACAGGACAGGCTGTGCAAACAGGAAATGCCCGACTTCTTGAGGCAGTAGTGTTTCATAAACTACACAAAATTAAATATTTTAAAGACAGTAAATGACAACCCCAGTGCCCATGGGAGGGCAGGTCTGTGGACCCTGCAATGTGTGCCTGATCCTGACCTCACTTCGCACTCTAAAGAGGGTGTGGAGTCTGGGAACCATCCAACCGCTCTCTCAGTCATGGTTCTTTTGTCGTCTCAATTTCAGCCTTATTGTGTATTCAAATGATCTCGGAAGTCCGAATATTTCCGATGTTTTTTGCCGCTGACCATTTGAACACCTTTACCGTAACGAACGGGACCATCGTCACAGCAAACATCAGGCACGATCCTCCAGAGTCGGCCACTTGAATACACCATTAGACGACTACTACTATGAACCATTTCGTCAAAAGCCAGCAAATATTTTACACCTTACAGGCCACACACAATACTACAGGAGAGCAAGTGACTATTTTACACCCTACAGGCCACACACAGTACTACAGGAGAGCCAGTGACTATTTTACACCCTACAGGCCACAGACAGTACTACAGGAGAGCTAGCGCCAATCAAATGAGCGTTGATGTTGCCCGGACAACTGGTGGGCACAGCAGGCTTCATCAAAGTGGTTTAAACCTCTCATCTATCAGTTATAGCCGTGCAGTCCCTGATACGAAAGCACTGACGCAACTGTTCAGTTGGTCTCGTTCAATTTCAGCTCGGTCTGTGTCTACAGTTTATCGTAATAAAGCTCTTTATTCATAACTCCTTTATGACCCATAAATCATTCATAAAACATAAGCCACGGCTCATAATGGAACAAAAACACTTAATATTTAGCAGATTTTAAGCCAGTCATTTTGTGTGACGGTTTAAGGTAACAAACTCGCAGCAGTGACTGTTGACTCAAAGAAAGAAGTAGCTCACAATTTCTAACATCCAGAACATCAACACAGAAAAAAGCCACGCCCAGTCTGTACACACTGTACGCATTCAACCAATCAGACATGCAAATCCTCACACCACTTTGTCGTTCTGTATGATTAGACATGTATGTTCCACACAACAGCATCCTAACACACACACACACATAAATATGTATATTTATACACAATATATATACATGTAAATCTACATAAATTAATGCACAAATGTAAAATATCAGTACATGATAAATCCCTCGCATTCAAATGTAAGCTTTTATGGAAGATTCCTGTTCAGACGAAGGCTCACCGTTAAATTTGGGCAGGGTAACAGTCAGAACCAACCCCATGTAACTTTCGCACACCTAACACACACACACACACGGGTATGAGGCGTTATGAGAGGTTGTGGACTGGCCAACGTGTGCTTTGTCCCCTTGTTGACAGCAGGGGGCGCTCTCCAAACATCCAAGCACCAGAGAAGGCGCCTCCCCTTGGTGCAGGCCCGTCCATTGCATGGTTTGGGTTGGGTTGAGGTATACGGCTTTAGTTACCTATTGCAAGGGAGGAGGGACACAGGGAGGTTAGCCCTTCACTATGTTTTCCACAAAGACACAGCCATCCTTTCCAAGTATAATTTAAGGCCAGATTAATGAGTGAGCATTTCAGTTCAGTTTGTGCGAAAATGCTCTCAAAAGGCAAACAGAAACTGTAACGCAAAAGAAACAGCTGCTGAACTCCAGCAGTGATGCAGTTATTTTGTTATAATAAATTAACGACCGCTTTTGTTTAAAGACCGACAAATTGCGCACTCGAAAAAATTAAAAAAACACGGAACACAACGACACAACCTTTAACCTGCGCTCAGAAATGCAATTCACAAGTAACTTTCTTCCTACTCTCTCTCTTTTGTTACCTGCATAATTAACCCCAAACATCCAATGCTCTCTACAGCCGCTCTGTGGAGCCAGTTGTACACACAGCCGCTCTGTGGGGCCAGTTCTACACACAGCCGCTCTGAGGGGCCAGTTCTACAGTTCTACACACAGCCGCTCTGAGGGGCCAGTTCTACAGTTCTACACACAGCCGCTCTGAGGGGCCAGTTCTACACACAGCCGCTCTGAGGGGCCAGTTCTACACACAGCCGCTCTGAGGGGCCAGTTCTACACACAGCCGCTCTGAGGGGCCAGTTCTCACCTTTTTCCTCAGATAGAGTTGAGCAGACATGCCTTTTTCCTCCCCCAAACCAGCCCCCCCCCGCCTCCTTAATCCTACAGCGTTCTCTACACTACCCCCCCCCCCCCCCCCCACCCGGTCCTATCTGGGCCGGACGGAGGGGGTGTGCGAGGCCGAGGTGTTAGGCACCCCCCACACATCCCCACGGCCACCAAACGGAGGCACAGAGGGCGTGGCCTGCGGCGCGGGTCGGGCAGGAGGGCGGGAGCTGCGAGCAGCAGCAGAAGAAGCACCAGGAGATGTGGAAGCAGAGGAAGAGGAGGAGGAGGAGAGGGAGGAAGGTCTCCTCTGGGCCAGCTGAGGGAGGGGTCCTGGGGAGGCGGAGTCAGAGCGGGAGAGGAGGGTCTGCAGTGGAGGGGGCGGAGCCAGGGTGAGGACGGGGGGCGACGGGCAGTGCAGGACGACGTTGAGGGCGCGGTCCTGGAGGGCGGGGCTGGGTGGGGGTAGCAGGCGGGGGTGGGAGGGAGGAGAGAAGCTGAGAAGAGAAGGGCGGAGTCCTGCACCCCCCAGCGAGGCCATCCCAGCCTGGCGCGAGGTCGGCGGAGTCAAAGCACGGCGGAAAAATCCTGCAGATACAGAGCAGAGGGAGGGGAGCAGGAAGGACAGAGAGATGGAGGGCCAGTCCCACACAGTGAGGGAGAGGGAGGGAGAGATAGACAGAGAAAGCAAGAGGGAGGGAGAGAGAAAGAGTGTTAGAGATAGAGATGGAGAGTCAAAGGGAGAGAGAGCAGATGCATTCCTCCCAGCCAATCAGGGCTTCAGTGGATTAGTACAGCTGGCATTCCTCCTTTACTAAAACATGCACTCGACCCCCTCCTGCCCAGGAATTACAGGGACAGTGTGTATAAAGATGTCTTACTGCAGGATTAACCTGAGCAGCTCCTCATTGGCTGAATTAACCTAAGCAGCTCCTCATTGGCTGAATTAATCTGAGCAGCTCCTCATTGGCAGAATTAACCTAGGCAGCTCCTAATTGGCTGAATTAATCTGAGCAGTTCCTCATTGGCTGAATTAACCTCAGCAGCTCCCAAGGGGCAAAGACTGAGCTTTCGTTTTGAAGCTCACTTCCTGGTTGGGCTGGGAGTGGCCATTGTGCCGTTACTCACTAGCGCCACTGTGGTTGGCTCCAGTATAGGCCTTTCACCATGTAAGTCAATGGCAGCAATGTGGTCAAAATACTCAGTCAATAAATTTTCCACAAAATTTTTTTATTGCAATAGGTGCCTTTCCTTCATCTAATGCCTCTGCATGTGAAGATTTTTTAAATATTGTGTCGTTTGGACAGGGTATTAACATTTATTCAGGACCAATCAGAGGGACAGGTTGAGTCCTGGGGTCACTGCCAAACATAGGTTCTATAGGGTTCTAAATGCCCTCACTCGAAGAAGCGGGACCAGAAGGGGGAGACAACAATCATTGGTCTAAAACGTGCCCTGGCATCTTGGGACCTTTATACAGTCTATGCTTGGGACAGGGAGACAAGCTGTATTTGTGAGTGGAAGTCGATGGAGAACATCCCCTTAGTAGCCTACCATGACCAAGCTGTTGTTTTGTGGACGCAGTTCGTAACATAATAAATTGACAGCCTTGTTCCTCATCTTCAACATGTTTGTCATCACATATACATTTCGGAGCGAGCTATGATGTGTGTATTACGAAAAAACTGTTTTGTGAGACGAGACAGCAGAGGATGTTGCAGCTACACTACAGGCCCAGCGTCTCGGAGCAAGCAGCCAAACTGTGGGTTAAGTATCTGAAATCAATTGCTCCATACCTGTATAACCTTATAAATTTAGCTATTCCACCCCCTCCTGTACGCAATCGCCGTACTCGCTTAGCAATGCAGGGTTAGCTAGCTAGCATGCTAACGATAGCTTATGGCAAGCCATTTTAATTTAACAGTTATTCGACTTCGACTGTAAGTCATCAAGGGTCTAAGGGTCAAACAAGGGTCAAACAAGCCCCAAACCATCACTCTGCGGCCAGATATGGAGCAGATGTGGATGGATCCCTTTAAGGGTTGTTTGTCCTGACTTTTTTCCCCATAGAGTTCTATAGGAAAATGAGTCAGGAGAAATAACCCTTGCAGTGATCCATCCACATCTACTCCATATCTGGCAACAGAGTGATGGTTTGGGGCTCGTTCGATAGCTCAGACCCTTGATGACTTACAGCCATTTAGCCAGCCATGTGTTCCATACTGTACCAGTGTAATTTACAGCTGAATCTAGTCTCACCCCCCAATTCCCATAGAGATCAGTTCAAATGCAGAGGTTGCAACAGCAAGCAAAGGATATGCGACCAAATATTAAATATGATACTTTCAATATACGTTAAAGCAAAGGGTGTGAATACTTATGTAAATTATTTCAGTTTTAGATTTTTAATAAATTTGCAAAACTTTCTAAAAACATGTTTTCACTTTGTCATTATGGGTTATTGAGTGTAGATTGATGGGCAAAAATGGCAATTTCATCCATTTAAAATGAAATCTACAACACAATAAAGGGTGCTAAAAGTGAAGGGGTATGAATACTTTCCGTCCCCACTGTATGTATTTTGCAGCGAATCGACTCTAGGGGTGTTTAGACATAAGGAGGCAGGTTGGTTGGGAACAGAATAGTAGGTTTCACACCCCGAAATTCCTGAAGATCGGAAACCATCCGTATTCCTCAGGAAAAACGCCCCGTCCCGTCCCGGCCAAACATGGACAAAGCCCTGAGCCTCAGATGTACTCTAGACACAGAAAGCACTCGTGGATCACATAAACTCACCTCCTGCAGCGCCCCCCCAAGACTCGGAGGTTGGGGCGGTTCCGTGTGTAGCGTGTCCATTCACCGTTCGCGGGGCTCTCGTCACGGGTGTGGCCGCCTGCACCCCGAAACGAGACTGAAGAACAGAAGTCCCTGCAGGAGGGAGTGGCCCCCAGAGGTAAGGGCCCCCTGGGGCCGACTGTGCAGAGACAGGGCCTTCCGCGTTCCTGCTCGGGACGCTGCTGCCCCCGGTGGCCGAAACAAAAAGGTTCTCCCCGCCAGTCCCGCTTCTCGCTCTTGGGTTCTGCGGCTCGGGCCCCCCCAAATCCTGAGACGCGAGGAGGGGGCTATGTTTGAGGTGGGGGGGTCCGACAGGGTCAAACTGAGACTCCGTCCCCCCCTCCTCCACTCTCCTCCGCTGCTGTGGGCCATCAGAGTCTGAGTCCCTGTCCCCGCCCCCGTAGGGCGACGCTCCCCGTCTGAGGTCGGGCGGGGGCTGCTTGGGGTCGCTGATCGGAGAGAAGGTGGACTTCCACTTGCCAGAGGAAGACGATAACGAAGCCAAGACTTCGTTCCCCATAAGACCGCTCGACTTCCTGCCGAGCAAAGACCCGCCTACGATGGAAGAACACATAAATCAAGAAAAAGGCTGTTTTGCAGACAGATGCCCAACAGCTGTAGCTCTTCTGACGAAAAAAAGTACTTGGGAGGGGGGGGGGGTTATATGGCTTCTGATTTAGGAATACACATGGCACTTCAAAAACCAAAACCTTTAGTAACACTAATCAGTATAAGAAATGCATGTGTATAGAAAATTATAACAGGCAATTGTCCCCGCTCACCCCCCGCAGAAATCCAAATATACAGTAGTAAATAAAGAACCTATTCTACAGCAGATTTAGAAAATCCAAGTTCAGAAAGTAAAAATCCTCGCCAGTATTTTGTTACAATCACCCAGATTTGCTCATTAGTACAATTCTTTAGCCAGAAGGTCGAACTAATTAGTAAAGGGTGGAAGAAAAACATGGCAGGACTTTTACTTTCTGACCCCTGGATTTTCCACCTCTGTTCAGCAGATCTGTGAAGTGTTAATATAATTTAGAGGTTAATACAGTTTACAGGCCACATGCCAGCAGTACTCCTCACCTTTTTGATTGGCTGCTGACAAACTGTCTCTGTTTTCCAGGGGAAATGGCCTCTCCAGCCTAAAACACAAAACTTCTGATTTTAACAACGCTGCATGTGTACTCCAAATAAGCACGTCTGCATGCATGAATATTAGTATCCATCTTCACTGTCAGTCTTGCTGTTTTTAATATTTTATTGTACAAGGTATGTTATTTGCACTAGAAGTGTGGTACCAAGACAATCAATTTCAATTTCCCACTTTAATTTTTAAAAATGTGACGAATAGGTGTCTCGGTGGCGTAGTCTGTAGAGCACTAACCACGACGTCGTCGGTTCGAATCTGACTATGTCCCTCCCTCTCTCTCGCTCCCATTCTTCCTGTCTCTCTACACTGTGCTGTCTAATAAAGCTGAAACTCTCCCTCTCTCTCGCTCCCATTCTTCCTGTCTCTCTACACTGTGCTGTCTAATAAAGCTGAAACTATCCCTCTCTTTCGCTCCCATTCTTCCTGTCTCTCTACACTGTGCTGTCTAATAAAGCTGAAACTCTCCCTCTCTCTCGCTTCCATTCTTCCTGTCTCTCTACACTGTGCTGTCTAATAAAGCTGAAACTCTCCCTCTCTCTCTCGCTCCCATTCTTCCTGTCTCTCTACACTGTGCTGTCTAATAAAGCTGAAACTCTCCCTCTCTCTCGCTCCCCATTCTTCCTGTCTCTCTACACTGTGCTGTCCAATAAAGCTGAAACTCTCCCTCTCTCTCGCTCCCATTCTTCCTGTCTCTCTACACTGTGCTGTCTAATAAAGCTGAAACTCTCCCTCTCTCTCGCTCCCATTCTTCCTGTCTCTCTACACTGTGCTGTCTAATAAAGCTGAAACTCTCCCTCTCTCTCGCTCCCATTCTTCCTGTCTCTCTACACTGTGCTGTCTAATAAAGCTGAAACTCTCCCTCTCTCTCTCGCTCCCATTCTTCCTGTCTCTCTACACTGTGCTGTCTAATAAAGCTGAAACTCTCCCTCTCTCTCTCGCTCCCATTCTTCCTGTCTCTCTACACTGTGCTGTCTAATAAAGCTGAAACTCTCCCTCTCTCTCGCTCCCATTCTACCTGTCTCTCTACACTGTTCTGTCCAATAAAGCTGAAAAAGCACAAAAAAGATATATTTTTAAAAATAAAAATGTGATTAATAAATAAACCCTTAATTGTGAGAGGGCACTGCGTACCGTGCGTGGGGGCGGTCCCCAGGACCCTCGCTGTCAGAGCTGGCAGGGGTGGAGTCGCGCCCGCACCCGTTCACCTCCAGGGGGCGTTCCCGCTTGAGCACGGGCGGCTGGTCCAGGTCGTGACCGCGGGGGCTACGTGGGCTCCGCTCCGGGGACGAGATGGCCTCGATCTCCAGTGGCTGGTTAATGTTGCTCACCTGAAAGCAATGGGGACAATTACTACGTGATTAACAATAGACCCTTTTGCACTGGCTACTCAAGCCTATGCTTACACTAACATACTACTTTACATGGTACCACTAAAATTTGAAAACAGAAATCTAATTCATTTTAGAATGAAAACCGAACAAATTACACTGAAACAGATTAAAGAAAGTCGACTGTATGAACTACCACCTGCAACATTCTGCATATCGGTGAAATCAGGTTCGTTTTAGCATCAGTCCTCTGGAGGAATTTTATTGGTGTTTACCCAGGTCTGTTGGGAAACTTTACTGAACTGCTCGTTTATTATGGCTGATTATTTACCCCATCAGCAGTCCACACTGCTAGCTGAGCATGCTAATGGAACACTCTGTACCCACGTCAGTGTTGTAATGCAGCCCACAGAATGTGTTTTCCCTCGTAGCTTGGCTCTGTCCCTCACCATTGAGCTGATGTCGAGGGGGGAAGCCGAGGGGTGGCCGCCCAGCCCGGGGAGGACCCTCTTTTTGGAGGACCCCCCCTCTGTTTGGGGGAGCCCCGATGACCTGCGCTTCCTCCTCCTGTGCTTCCCCCCCTCCTGGGAGCTGTGGCGGTGTCGTCGGTGACGATGGTGTCCATGGCGACGATGATGACGGTGGTGGTGATGATGATGGTGGCGGCTATGGTGCCGGTGATGGTCGCCATGGTGATCCCGGCTTCGCTCGGCCGCTTCGGGCTGCCGCCGGGAGGCCCTCAAGGGGGAGGAAGAGGAGGAGGAGGAAGAGGAAATGATGAAGCGGCGGCAGGTCTCGCCCTCGGCAGGGCGGGACTCGGGGGGGACTTGGGGCAGGCCGTCTGCGTTCGGCTGCACCCCGGCTGTCCTGGTTGCAGGGCTGCGCAGCCCCGTCTGCGGGGTGCTCTGTGGGCGAGGGGACGAGGAAGAGGAGGAGGAGGAGGAAGAAGGGGCGGGGCTCTGTTCTAGCAGAACAGCCCCAGAGCGTGAAGCACCATTTACCATCATTGTTCCTGAGAGAGCAGAGAGACAGACACAGAGACACCCCCCCCAAAATCAAACACAGTTAATCACACATTCCCATTCTGTCATATTTTAGGTAGTATTAGGTATTTTAATCAGTGTATGTGCACATGTTCAGGGCTATAGCTCAACCTGACATGTTTATTTAGGCTAGTTCATTATTGTGCATTTTCATCACATAAGACAACTGCTATTACTACAACAACAATAATAATAATTATAATAATGTGACTATGAACGAATGGGGACATTAAATACTCTGTGCTGGGGGCATTAAATACTCTGTGCTGGGGGCATTAAATACTCTGTGCTGGGGGCATTAAATACTCTGTGCTGGGGGCATTAAATACTCTGTGCTGGGGGCAGTGGGAGTTCTTTACCTGAGGTGAGGGTGGGAGTGTGAGGCTGCCTGCCGTTCATGTGACCGTTCAGTTTGTCATGTGACACGGGACTCGGGGTGCTCCTCTGCAAAGAAAAAACAAAAAGTTTAAGTAGCTGTTATATTAGTGGGTAAGTGTTCCATTAGTGGCTGGCAGTTGGTAGGTGTTATATTAGCAGGCGGTAGGTGTTATATTAGCGGGCGGTAGGCGTTATATTAGCGGTCGGTAGGCGTTATATTAGCAGGCGGTAGGAGTTATATTAGCAGGCGGTAGGTGTTATATTAGCAGGTGGTAGGTGTTATATTAGCGGTCGGTAGGCGTTATATTAGCAGGCGGTAGGTGTTATATTAGCAGGCGGTAGGTGTTATATTAGCAGGCGGTAGGTGTTATATTAGCGGTCGGTAGGAGTTATATTAGCAGGCGGTAGGTGTTATATTAGCAGGCGGTAGGTGTTATATTAGCAGGTGGTAGGTGTTATATTAGCAGGTGGTAGGTGTTATATTAGCAGGCGGTAGGTGTTATATTAGCGGGCGGTAGGCGTTATATTAGCAGGCGGTAGGAGTTATATTAGCGGTCGGTAGGAGTTATATTAGCAGGCGGTAGGTGTTATATTAGCAGGCGGTAGGTGTTATATTAGCAGGTGGTAGGTGTTATATTAGCAGGTGGTAGGTGTTATATTAGCAGGTGGTAGGTGTTATATTAGCAGGTGGTAGGTGTTATATTAGCAGGCGGTAGGTGTTATATTAGCGGTCGGTAGGTGTTATATTAGCAGGCGGTAGGTGTTATATTAGCAGGCGGTAGGAGTTATATTAGCAGGCGGTAGGTGTTATATTAGCAGGTGGTAGGTGTTATATTAGCGGTCGGTAGGCGTTATATTAGCAGGCGGTAGGTGTTATATTAGCAGGTGGTAGGCGTTATATTAGCGGTCGGTAGGCGTTATATTAGCAGGCGGTAGGTGTTATATTAGCAGGCGGTAGGAGTTATATTAGCGGTCGGTAGGCGTTATATTAGCAGGCGGTAGGTGTTATATTAGCGGTCGGTAGGCGTTATATTAGCAGGCGGTAGGTGTTATATTAGCAGGCGGTAGGAGTTATATTAGCAGGCGGTAGGAGTTATATTAGCAGGCGGTAGGTGTTATATTAGCAGGCGGTAGGCGTTATATTAGCAGGTGGTAGGCGTTATATTAGCGGTCGGTAGGCGTTATATTAGCAGGCGGTAGGTGTTATATTAGCAGGCGGTAGGAGTTATATTAGCAGGCGGTAGGAGTTATATTAGCAGGCGGTAGGTGTTATATTAGCAGGCGGTAGGTGTTATATTAGCAGGTGGTAGGCGTTATATTAGCGGTCGGTAGGCGTTATATTAGCAGGCGGTAGGTGTTATATTAGCAGGCGGTAGGAGTTATATTAGCGGTCGGTAGGCGTTATATTAGCAGGCGGTAGGTGTTATATTAGCGGTCGGTAGGCGTTATATTAGCAGGCGGTAGGTGTTATATTAGCAGGCGGTAGGAGTTATATTAGCAGGCGGTAGGAGTTATATTAGCAGGCGGTAGGTGTTATATTAGCAGGCGGTAGGCGTTATATTAGCAGGCGGTAGGTGTTATATTAGCAGGCGGTAGGAGTTATATTAGCAGGCGGTAGGAGTTATATTAGCAGGCGGTAGGTGTTATATTAGCAGGCGGTAGGTGTTATATTAGCAGGCGGTAGGTGTTATATTAGCAGGCGGTAGGCGTTATATTAGCAGGCGGTAGGTGTTATATTAGCAGGCGGTAGGTGTTATATTAGCAGGTGGTAGGTGTTATATTAGCAGGCGGTAGGCGTTATATTAGTGGTCGGTAGGCGTTATATTAGCAGTCGGTAGGCGTTATATTAGCAGGCGGTAGGTGTTATATTAGCAGGCGGTAGGTGTTATATTAGCAGGCGGTAGGTGTTATATTAGCAGGCGGTAGGTGTTATATTAGCGGGCGGTAGGTGTTATATTAGCGGTCGGTAGGCGTTATATTAGCAGGCGGTAGGCGTTATATTAGCAGTCGGTAGGCGTTATATTAGCAGGCGGTAGGTGTTATATTAGCAGGCGGTAGGTGTTATATTAGCAGGCGGTAGGTGTTATATTAGCAGGCGGTAGGTGTTATATTAGCAGGCGGTAGGTGTTATATTAGCAGGCGGTAGGTGTTATATTAGCAGGCGGTAGGTGTTATATTAGCAGGCGGTAGGTGTTATATTAGCAGGCGGTAGGTGTTATATTAGCAGGCGGTAGGTGTTATATTAGCAGGCGGTAGGTGTTATATTAGCAGGCGGTAGGTGTTATATTAGCAGGCGGTAGGTGTTATATTAGCAGGCGGTAGGTGTTATTTTAGCAGGCGGTAGGTGTTATATTAGCGGTCGGTAGGTGTTATATTAGCAGGCGGTAGGCGTTATATTAGCAGGCGGTAGGTGTTATATTAGCGGTCGGTAGGTGTTATATTAGCGGTCGGTAGGTGTTATATTAGCGGGCGGTAGGCGTTATATTAGCAGGCGGTAGGAGTTATATTAGCAGGCGGTAGGTGTTATATTAGCGGTCGGTAGGTGTTATATTAGCAGGCGGTAGGTGTTATATTAGCGGTCGGTAGGTGTTATATTAGCGGGCGGTAGGTGTTATATTAGCAGGCGGTAGGTGTTATATTAGCGGTCGGTAGGCGTTATATTAGCAGGCGGTAGGTGTTATATTAGCGGGCGGTAGGTGTTATATTAGCAGGCGGTAGGTGTTATATTAGCAGGCGGTAGGTGTTATATTAGCGGGCGGTAGGTGTTATATTAGCAGGCGGTAGGTGTTATATTAGCAGGCGGTAGGTGTTATATTAGCGGTCGGTAGGCGTTATATTAGCAGGTGGTAGGTGTTATATTAGCAGGCGGTAGGTGTTATATTAGCGGTCGGTAGGCGTTATATTAGCAGGCGGTAGGTGTTATATTAGCAGGTGGTAGGTGTTATATTAGCAGGCGGTAGGTGTTATATTAGCAGGCGGTAGGTGTTATATTAGCGGTCGGTAGGCGTTATATTAGCAGGTGGTAGGTGTTATATTAGCAGGCGGTAGGTGTTATATTAGCGGGCGGTAGGTGTTATATTAGCAGGCGGTAGGTGTTATATTAGCGGGCGGTAGGCGTTATATTAGCAGGTGGTAGGTGTTATATTAGCAGGCGGTAGGTGTTATATTAGCGGTCGGTAGGCGTTATATTAGCAGGTGGTAGGTGTTATATTAGCAGGCGGTAGGTGTTATATTAGCGGTCGGTAGGTGTTATATTAGCAGGTGGTAGGTGTTATATTAGCAGGCGGTAGGTGTTATATTAGCGGTCGGTAGGTGTTATATTAGCAGGTGGTAGGTGTTATATTAGCGGTCGGTAGGCGTTATATTAGCAGGTGGTAGGTGTTATATTAGCAGGCGGTAGGTGTTATATTAGCAGTCGGTAGGTGTTATATTAGCAGGCGGTAGGTGTTATATTAGCAGGCGGTAGGTGTTATATTAGCGGTCGGTAGGCGTTATATTAGCAGGCGGTAGGTGTTATATTAGCAGGCGGTAGGTGTTATATTAGCGGTCGGTAGGTGTTATATTAGCAGGTGGTAGGTGTTATATTAGCGGTCGGTAGGTGTTATATTAGCAGGCGGTAGGTGTTATATTAGCGGTCGGTAGGCGTTATATTAGCAGGTGGTAGGTGTTATATTAGCAGGCGGTAGGTGTTATATTAGCAGGCGGTAGGCGTTATATTAGCAGGCGGTAGGTGTTATATTAGCAGGCGGTAGGCGTTATATTAGCGGGCGGTAGGAGTTATATTAGCGGTCGGTAGGCGTTATATTAGCGGGCGGTAGGCGTTATATTAGCAGGCGGTAGGCGTTATATTAGCAGGCGGTAGGCGTTATATTAGCAGGTGGTAGGTGTTATATTAGCAGGTGGTAGGTGTTATATTAGCAGGCGGTAGGTGTTATATTAGCAGGCGGTAGACTCACCAGTCTCTCGGCTCGGCTCGGCAGCACCACGCTGGCCAGGGGGATACTGACAGGCAGTTTGCAGGGGTGCATGGTGCTGAGTGGAATCCTAACAGGCAGGCTGGTGATGCCCTCACCCACAGGGCCTGCAGGGCTTTTACACACCTGGGGTTGACACGGCAACACACATTTCAGGAACAGAATTTAGTTTTTCTTCTTTTCTTTTGAAACAAAGGCGCTCCATTCTCGTGCATTGCATACACCGATCGATTACAAATTTGAATAAGTCTTTTGGATTGGCTCTTTTTGAGTCCATCACACACTGAAAATCCATTGCCTTAGCAACCAGGTTTGAAGGGAGAAACTAGTATTATCTGAGTAAAAAAAAAGCTGCCTGCTTTCAAAGCAGCTTACAGCTACTGGTAGAGAACAATCACAAAAAACGTAATTCCCCATGACCTGGATATGTAATCAACATTTATCCTTAACTGGATTCACACACAAAATTTGAGTGCCAAAGGGGCCAGAGCGGACTGAATGTGGGCCTGCCAGCAGACAGGCAGGAAGGCTAGGGGTATACCTGCTCTGTGGGCTTGGGCGTGGCTCTGTGCTGCGTTTCGGAGGCAGTAGGGGAGGCGATGCACTGTCGAGTAGCGATGGGAGGGGGTGAGAGCACCCCTTTTTTTCCAACGTCCCCCCTGAAAAAATAATGAGTACAATAGACAACCCTGAGACTACAATACATACAATATACACACACACTATACACTACATACAATATACACACACACTATACACTACATACAATATACACTATACAATATAACTACATACAATATACACACACTATACACTACATACAATTTACTCACACTATCCTATACACGCACACACCCCCACACGCGCGCACACACCCCTCTCTGACCTCTGCACACAGGCCTCTGGTCCCTGTAGAAAGGCGTGGCTGGGCTCCTGGTTGAGGTGTCTGCGCAGGGCGATCTTGGCGGGAGAGAAGCGGGTGTAGTCCGGTAACGGGAGGCTCAGAGGGCGGTGCCGGGCGTCGGGGGCTCGGGCAGCTGGCTCGTGCTCGGGGGAGGGCAGATACCGGGGCAGGAGCTCGGCCCTGGGGGGCAGGGGGCAGGGGGAGGCGGTGCCGTTCACGGCCGTCTCCGGGCTCAGCCCGTTGGTGACGGTGTCGGCCGGGCCCAGCTTTGGCATCTCAGGGTCCAGGCTAGGGGGACTTTTGTGGCGGAGAGAGTCCTCGCAGGGGCTGTAGGCCCGCAATTGCAGCAGCTCCTGCTGCCTGTGACTCTTCTCCAGCTCCACAATGCTGATCTGAAAACGACCACCAGAGGGCGCCCTTACACGCATGAGCAGGGCACACCGGTCACAGCTGATGAGATTATACCGTCTACTGGTGCTTCTGCTAAGCATTCCGCCTCATGCATTGGGCTTTATAAAAAGAGAAAGCGTGTATTTTAAATAAATATTTTTCCAGTGTCAAATGTAACTCTGAAGGTGAAGATCCAAAATAGATTAGGATTTAAACACAAGCAAACAGAGGTATAATTAACAGCAACAAAATGAACTGATGAAATTATAATATATTGTAATGGGAATAATAATAAAACTAATAATGTAATCTATGGGTAGATTACACCATCTCAGTGGTCAGGATTAAAGATGTATCCCACTCGAGTTTATAAGAGGCAGTTGCAGTAGGCCTGGAATGTGAGCATGTGGTGTAGTTACCTGAAGCTCCAAACAGTGGCGCTGTTTCTCTGAGATCTGGCTCCGCAGGGCCTGGCCCTCCTTCACTAAACTCTCCAAACAGAGTGAGCCCCAGTCCAGCTTCAGCTCCTCACAGCGAGCCCTCAGCTACACACACAGAGACACACACACACACACACACAGACACACACAGACACACACAGACGGGTCAGTCTCTCTCTGCTTGTGGCAGACTGGTGTGACAGCAGGTATTTGGCTGCCAGGTGAGGCAGGTAAAGCAGGTAAACAGATGGGGTGTGGCTGCTTTTATAAGAGAGAAACAGATGGGAGGGAGACCAGCGGGCATGATATTTACATGGCGGGTTTGGTAGATAAACTGTATGTGGGTAGGCAGAGCGCGAGCGGTGGACAGGCAGGGCGCGAGCGGTGGACAGGCAGGGCGCGAGCGGTGGACAGGCAGGGCGCGAGCGGTGGACAGGCAGGGCGCGAGCGGTGGACAGGCAGGGCGCGAGCGGTGGACAGGCAGGGCGCGAGCGGTGGACAGGCAGGGCGCGAGCGGTGGACAGGCAGGCCGCGAGCGGTGGACAGGCAGGCCGCGAGCGGTGGACAGGCAGGGCGCGAGCGGTGGACAGGCAGGGCGCGAGCGGTGGTCAGGCAGGGCGCGAGCGGTGGTCAGGCAGGGCGCGAGCGGTGGACAGGCAGGGCGCGAGCGGTGGTCAGGCAGGGCGCGAGCGGTGGTCAGGCAGGGCGCGAGCGGTGGACAGGCAGGGCGCGAGCGGTGGACAGGCAGGGCGCGAGCGGTGGACAGGCAGGGCGAGAAGGTCTCACCAGGGCCAGGCTGCGGCGCTGTAGGTCGGCCATGTCTCTCTCCAGCTGCATGCTCTTCTCCTTGAGCTGCTGATTGTGGGTGGTGATCTCCCTCCGAGCCTGGAGCAGGTCATCTACTGTCAAGGCCCGCACTCCCAACTGGAGAGAGAGACAAATTAAATGTGTTAATGGGGATGAGAGAGGTGCGTTTTATCTCATGCACGTCCCACAGTGGCGTGTGTGTGTGTGCACGTCCCACAGTGTGTGTGTGTGTGTGTGTGTGTGTGTGTGCACGTCCCACAGTGGCGTGTGTGTGTGTGTGTGTGTGCACATCCCACAGTGGCGTGTGTGTGTGTGTGCGCGCGCGCATATGTTTGTGCAAGAATGTGCGTGTGTGTGTGCAAGTGTATGTGTGTCCCAGTGAGCGTACGTGCATGTGTATGCGTGTGTGTGTGTGTGCCTGCGTGTGTGTCTGTGTGATTGTGTGTGCATGTGTATGTGTCTGTGTGATTGTGTGTGCATGTGTGTGTGTGCCTGCGTGTGTGTGCAAGTGTATGTGTGTGTGAGTCTGTGTGCGTGTGTGATTGTGTGTAAGTGTGTCCTCACCTCCTCCAGTTTGCCCTGAAACAGCCCTTTGATGCTCTCCTTGTGGTTGTGACAGGCTCTGTACAGCTGCCTCACTCCACACAGGAGCTGGCTCTGCTTCCTCTGGGAGAGGAAGAGGAGGGACAGTCACATGTAGGGTGTGTACATAACACATTTAATCATTCACTAGGGCTAGATAGACACTGCAGCTACCAGAGTGGGCGTGGTCAGAGAGAGAGAGAGAGAGAGAGAGAGAGAGAGAGAGAGAGAGAGAGAGAATGTGTGCCAAGAAAACAAAAATTAAGAGATATTATCACATCGCTTAACCACCCTGATACCCACCCACACACACAAACAAACAGAATAGATACACAGGCGCACACACACCCCCCCACACACACAGTCACACACACACACAGGGTGGGTGGAGTATACCTTCTCCTGCTGCAGGACCCGATGGAGGGTGGAGCAGTACTGAGGTGTCTTCATATAAGACATGAAGTGCAGGTACTGAGCCTTAATGCTCTCTGCAGAGACAAAGACACAGACAGCTTTAATGCTCTTCTACTGGCCTCTTTGCCACTGTTGGATCGTCTACACATCCAGCCCATCTGTTATAGTCCATCACTGGCGTTATTATTCTTTTTTTAAACTTAATAATATAGGAGACATAGGTGAATATATCTGTCCACCGATTCATCTCTCCATCCATCCATCCATCGTAAAACCATCTCTCTATCCATGCTTCCATGTGGAGACGTGTCGACTCGGGATATTAAACTCCAGAACGCGCAGTTTCTGCAATTATTTGCACCAACCATGCACTACACCACCTCATTTCACTCATACCAAGGAGGTAAGATAATGAGTGAAATCAGGTGGTGTAATGCACGGCTGCAATGAATACCTGCAGTCACTGCGGCCCGCACCATGTAGAGCATGGATATTCAAATCTAAAACCGGCCCTGGTTTTCTTTTTCTTCCAGGGTAATTAACTGAACAATTAGTGCTACTCATTGACCAGACTGTCTTCACACCTGACTCCCAGGTAAAGGGAAGGCAGAAAACCAGCAGTTCTGGGCCCTCGAGGACCATGATCTGAGACACAGCAAGTGTAGAGTGATGAGTAGCAGGGGGTGTAGAGTGATGATTTGAGTAGCAGGGGGTGTAGAGTGATGATTTGAGTAGCAGGGGGTGTAGAGTAGAGTGCGGATCGGGCCGCATATTTCTGTCCGAACCCGACTGAGCCCGAGATAGTAGTAACCGAGCCCGACCCGAACCCGAAAGGAATTCTGCTTTTTATGTCCGAACCCGACCCGAGCCCGACGCAGTTAAGGCACTGAAGCGCTGACATAATGTTTCCCTGTCACGCAGTTGTTGTTACCATGGTTACAGCTTCTGTTTAGTGGTCACTGGGCACCTAAAGGACCGTCAAAAGGCATTGTTTTATTGGTAGATAACAGACACACACACAATATTCGGTATCATTTTTATTTATTTCACACTATATTTTCACCAAAAACAACTTGAAGCACCATGTGAAGTAAGCTAACCCATCCTAATTAGTACAGTAATACCTTGACATACAAGTTTAATTCGTTCCGTGACCGAGCTCGTAACTCGGTTTACTCGTATATCAAATCAATTTTCCCCATTGAAATTAATTTAAATACCATTAATCCGTTCCAGCCCCCCAAAAAACACCCTAATGTCTTTGTTACGTAGTTATAAAAATGAGAAATGTATTTATAAATAATACATAATTAATACAAAACATAATACAAAGATAATAAAATAGAATATAAAGAAATAAACTGGTTCTAAACTTAATTGCTACATTATTATTATTCACTTACACTTAATCTTCATCAGTGACGTTTGCATCTTTTTCATTGATTTTTGGCTTTTTCGTCACGCTTTTCTGACTCTGATCTGCAGGGCGTTTCGATAAAAACCTATCCATGGTGGTTTGTTTCTTCCTTCCCTTCAGAATTTTTCGGAAATGCGAATGCAATTGCTCCGCTTGCTCGGCTCTAGGCTCGTAAGGCGAAGCAAGAAATTGTCCGAGCAACGGCTCGTAACTCGGAATACTCGTAAGTTAGTGCACTCGTATGTCAAGGTTTTACTGTAGTTCAAAAGTAAAATGTTCGCTAGTTGTTCGCCCGCCGTGACCGAGCCCGACCCGAGCCCGAACATCATTTTAAAAGTTTAGTCCGAACCCGGCCCGACCCGACGGGTCCCGTCGGGTCCCGTCGGGTTCGGGTCGGGTATCCACCCTCTAGTGTAGAGTGATGATTTGAGTAGCAGGGGGTGTAGAGTGATGATTTGAGTAGCAGGGGGTGTAGAGTGATGATGAGTAGCAGGGGGTGTAGAGTGATGATGAGTAGCACGGGGTGTAGAGTGATGATTTGAGTAGCAGGGGGTGTAGAGTGATGAGTAGCAGGGGGTGTAGAGTGAAGATGAGTAGCAGGGAGTGTAGAGTGATGATGAGTAGCAGGGGGTGTAGAGTGATGATGAGTAGCAGGGGGTGTAGAGTGATGATGAGTTGCAGGGGGTGTAGAGTGATGATGAGTAGCAGGGGGTGTAGAGTGATGATGAGTAGCAGGGGGTGTAGAGTGATGATGAGTAGCAGGGGGTGTAGAGTGATGATGAGTAGCAGGGGGTGTAGAGTGATGATGAGTAGCATGGAGTGTAGAGTGATGATGAGTAGCAGGGGGTGTAGAGTGAAGATGAGTAGCAGGGAGTGTAGAGTGATGATGAGTAGCAGGGGGTGTAGAGTGATGATGAGTAGCAGGGGGTGTAGAGTGATGATGAGTTGCAGGGGGTGTAGAGTGATGATGAGTAGCAGGGGGTGTAGAGTGATGATGAGTAGCAGGGGGTATAGAGTGATGATGAGTAGCAGGGGGTGTAGAGTGATGATGAGTAGCAGGGGGTGTAGAGTGATGATGAGTAGCAGGGGGTGTAGAGTGATGATGAGTAGCAGGGGGTGTAGAGTGATGATGAGTAGCAGGGGGTGTAGAGTGATGATGAGTAGCAGGGGGTGTAGAGTGATGATGAGTAGCAGGGAGTGTAGAGTGATGATGAGTAGCAGGGGGTATAGAGTTATGATGAGTAGCAGGGGGTGTAGGGTGATATTTGAGTAAAGGGAGGTGTA